>CM053032.1:158997013-159106584 GCA_028564925.1 Lithobates sylvaticus
GCCCCTCCGCTATCAACTTGCAGCTCTTTTACTAGGGGAGGAGCCCGGTCTCCTCTGTCCTTCTTCCCTCTTCTCTCTTCTTTCTTCTTCCGATGTTGACACAATGCTCTTTCCCACTGAAATGGCGTGTGCGAGGTGCGCCACGACTTATATAGGCATGGGGCGGGGTCACCGGGTGATGTCACATGGTGACCCCGCCCATTATGACATCACAGTCCCAGAATGCCCCGGTGTAGAGGGGTTCCCCTTAAAATCCCTACCAGACCTAAGGGCCTGGTATGCTCTTGGAGGGGGAACCCATGCCGTTTTTTTATTTAAAATTTGGCGTGGAGTCCCCCCTCAAGATTCATACCAAACACAGTGCCTGGTATTGGCGGGGATCCAAGTCGGATGCCCACACCAGTGTGAACCCGGCCTCAATGTCAGCAATGCTTGTCGCTCATTGGGAAAGGAAAAACAAATGTTTCCTTTCCCGATGCGGCTCGGCGCTGGCTCCTGCGACGGGGCTCCCATGGTGTCAATCTCGCAGATAAAAGTGGCGAGATTGACACAATTTTGCGAGCACCTACTGTATGTGACCTTAAGTATTGGGAAACCTGGATTTGGTGCAGGGACATCTCTCTATGTTTCTGAAAGTCAGATACAACTACCTCCAAGTACTAGAAGATCTCAAAAGGCCTGAAATAATATGTACTCAACTTTATTGACAGTGGAGTATTTGAGAAAAAGCCAACATCTTGACTAGTCCTCTCTAGCTTTAGGCTTGGTTTAATGCTAAAGGGTCCATGTAACGACACCCCAAGTATGAAAGGGGTTAAAGTCCTTTAGGACATTCTATACCCGAACACAAAGGCAGCTACCGAACACTCCAATCATCCAAACAAGAAACCCATTCGAATAATTCTCCCCCAAGTACGAGGTGATGCTCTGTGTTGAGGGTCAGCAGGAAACAGACACTTTATTCAAGCACATGTTATACAGATTCCACTTCAAAACACTTACCCCACCCTTGGAAAACAGGGCAGGTTAAACTGTCCAATGACAATGGACACACAGGTCAGGTGTGTTTAACTTCTCATCAGTAACCAGTCTTAGCGGGGGGGCTGCTGGAGGAATCCCCCCTCCCTCCATAGAGATAAACATCCCATAATATCCAAGGCAGACAGACACAATAGACCATTGGAAAACAGCCACACCCCAAATGAACACAGCAAAGAGTCCACAACAAAATGAGACAATATACAATATATACATATATACAAGATTGAGTCCGATTAGTACAGATCAGACTGGATTTCTCATTCACCTCACAAAGAGTATTGTTCCCTTAAAATCCAGGGCCCATAATCAGAAGGCAAGAGGCCAGCATTCAATACTCTCCAAAAGCCTCTGTCTAGGCTAGGTCTGTCACAGTCCATTTGGCTAATGAGGTGCTTATCTCCCTTCCTAAAGCCAAATAAACCACAAAACTGGTACCAGTCTGGTATTAATACTATCCTATTCCAGAGCTACACCTCTAACACACAAATATCTCCCATTATTCCCTGCACCATTTCTCAGCTTACCATAAGGAAAGCTACATCCTCTACAGGTCATCAGATATCTTTCCACATTGTCTGTTTATTTACCTAATGCTTTTAATTGTGAACGAGTATAAGGGGTATGATATACCCCTTACCCAATCATGTAGGGGAGAGGTCTGTATATGTAGGTCCCCTCATCTTAAAAAGGACTTTCAGATTTTCATATGACCCCCCACAGCATGTGGCTTTATATTGTTATGTTTCTTTTAAATTGGGGGGGGCACATGCTTTTTGTCTCTCTCTGATAAGTAAAATGCAAAAAAATTAGTGTAGCGCTAACAGATGTGACCATGTGAGTGGAAACATCTGTGCATGTGTCTCACTGAAATGAGCAACTGGGTGACTGAAAACAATCAATACACATACAGGTATTACCGTGAAAATACAATCAAATACATGAAATAAATATGTGTAAATATAAGTGGAAATAACACAAATTGTGTTGGTGAAACACAAAATATTGTCACAAAAAGTGTATCAATGTCCAAATGGATGTGTAAAAATGGAAAAGTTCTTTCTCCCAGTCTCCAGATGGAGTTTGAACATGTGATCAAGATGGACTGGTTAATACGCCTATAGACACTTCAAAGGAATTCACATTTAAGAGGTGGGTACTCTTACCAAATATGATGGACACATATGCCATATGGCAGCGAGTCAACAAGCTCATAATCCTTGGTTCCTGGTAGTACGAAGATGCCACGCTAGATGCGCTGATCGATTTGCGACTCCAGATCATATGGTCAAACAGCAATGAATATCCGACAGCCAAGCTAATCCAAGGAATGATGGTATAAAGGAATGGTCATCAGTGCCCAAATATAAATTAAAAAAGAAAAATGGGCTCCATATGTCGCAGGTCAACCAAATATGGTTTATTGAGGTAAAATATCATACAGCGGAATGTAGGATATATAATATAAAAGTGATCGCAAAAAGAATTAAAAGAATAAAAGCAATGTGGGAAGCAAGGAGGTGCCTGCCCGACGCATTTCGACTAAAAAGGTCTTCCACTGGGACTTATCTCTGATAAGTTACTGATACCGATTTGGGGGGACCCCACAACTTTGTTTGTTTTTCAGGGTGGGGTCTCTTTTAACAATCCAAAACAGACATCTATCTAGAATATGGCCCTAGCATGGACTTTGAAGAGATTTCATGCTTTTTTTTGTGTGCATGGAGTCCCCCTTAAAATCCACATCATACCCTTATACAATCATGCGCCCTTTGGTGGCAAGGAAAGGAGGGGGAAGTGAGTGTGTTCCCCAAAACATACCAGGCTTGCAGAGTAAAAAATGGGATGCTCAAAATCCATACCAAACCCTTTTTCTAGGTTTATCCTAGATAGGGGTCCGGTGTGGTTTTCTAAGGGGAATCCCAGGCTAAAAAAAAAGTGGCACTGGGTACCCATAATTCATACCAGAACATCTTCTAGGCATTCGACCTGAATGGACAGGAAAGTGTGTGCCCCTTCTATCTCCCCGAACCATACAAGGTCACATGCCCTTCAGAAGAAAAAGATAACAAAAATGCGAGGTCCTGTCCAAAATTCATATCAGACTCTTCTACTACATAGGGGTCTTGTATGCTTTTCTAAGAGAGTTTCCAGGCAACAAATAACCCTCATATATCTGCCTCAACTTTACGCGAATAAAAAATTTGTACATAGTGCCCCTTTTTACTAATTTGCAAAAAAGGAAATACACCCTGAATAAATACCCCCTGAAAAAGGACAATAAAAAAAAGTCCCTCGAATTACATACAACGTCAATTGCATCAATCCATGTAAATCCAACATCAGTCATGATGAATGACACCCTGATGACCCGCTACTAAATGCATGACTTCTGGCTACAATAACTGGAGATTCCTCTTGGGTGAACTGACCAAATCTAGCAATTTAGTTCACCTGCTCAACAAACTAGGAACAGCTTGGGTTTGATTCTGAAAAAAGCTCTGGGAGTGTGGATCCTAAAGAAACATTTTATTTTTATTTTACTATAATTAAGTATAATTTCCACTTTTTAGGCTTGATTCACACTGATGCGATGCTGGAAGCATACAGGAATCGCTGTGTTTCCCACATCACATCGCACTGCATAGCAATCGCACTATGTTCATGCAATATGCTGCAGGTGTCAAATAAAAGTTAATGACACGCCAAAAGCAGGTCGCAGAATGCAGTGCGTTTGCTAGAATTGTATTGCATGAGCCCTCACCAAGTGTTAAAAAGAAAAAAAGTGCCTGCACCTTTTTCATGTAAATGCGGTGCAATTTGAGCCATATAGAATGATGGGCTCATTTTGCACTGCACAGAATCGCATGTGATTTGCACAGGAATATGATGTGATTCCTGTGTGACATATTGCATCAGTGTGAACCCAGCCTAAATGAAAATATATTTTTTCTTTCCATGTAACAATCCAGAGGATCCCCACTTTCTGCAGTCTGGTTATAAACAAAAGTAAGATATTTTACTGTTTTTTATTGCTTAACTGCCTGAAATTAAACATTAGTAATTTTATTTTGCAATATCAAATTTCACCAGCAGGTGGTGATGCAGATAAAATCTAAAATTTCAGCACCTAACAAAAGTGCATAATTCCAGGAATGGAGAGGAGCAGAAATAGCAGACAATGATTAAAATCAAAAACAAAAAATCACAGTTTTTAAAGTAAGCAGAAGAGTTAAACAAACTATGGTATCTTATCCAGCTTCCGGATGAGAATCTGAACAGTGTAAAATAAATGGTTTAGAAAGTTTCCCATGCATGTCAGAAAACGTGCCAAAGCAATCCTCTACTGCCCACCTCCCCTCAGCCTGGCATAAAGTAAACAGCAGTGCACAACACTTCTTTTCACAGTGAAACAAAAGGACTTCACACTGAGCCCCAGAGAAAAAGAGAACATGGCTTATGAAGCAAAAATTAATTTCCCAACATCTCCTGTACACAGGATTCCATCGGTACTTTGTCTGACACACCACACACAATACGCACAGCGGGTGTGACATTTCTCTAGCTGACTCACTGGAGATAGATATTTTGTTACAGTAAACTGTCTAATATATCTTTTTAACACCAATTCTTAACAGAACACCTTTTTTTCCTTGTTTTTTTCTAAATCAGTACTGAATATAATAGTTCACGAATATATACAAAACCACTTTTAAATAGTAACAAAGCTCATGTATACTGCCAGAAAACATACAGTGGTAGGGAAGTAAGCCAAAACATATGTCTTTTAAAGTAAACATGTATGTGTATGGTACAAGGCAGATAATGTTATCTTTGCAAACAAAAGTAAGAGCAGTCACCTTATGAGGACTGTTATGCAGTGCACCTGTTACTTTGGTCAATAGCAGAAGCATGCAGGCTTTACTCAAATGCAAGAAGACACTCTTGAAATACAGAAAATTATGTAATTGATGATGTAATTGAACTAATAATAAAATTTGTGTTATATTAGCAAATAAAAAAATCCAATCAGGAATCAGAAGCAGAAAGTTGTTTAATGTTTTCAAATAATGCTTCAGTACAGTGAGTACTCCAAAAATGCAAAAGACATATGTGAACACAATTTCCTCAAATCAGAGCCTCACTCACCAAAAAAGAAGGGCCAATTTGTACAAAGAAGGTCAAACAGAGAAGAAGAACAAATCAAATGTAAAACCATGTGCATTACACTCAGCCTTGTACTATTCTCCACCCAAACAAATGGCATCACACAGGGGATAGTGGCCAGCAGCCAAGAGATGGCTGCTTGAGAGGAGAGCTCTGGGGGCACACGGCAGATCCACTGTACATACATGTACATGAGATGTGGGGAAGCTATGGACACTTATGCCTACATCAGGCAGTCACCCTGATACCTGAGCAAAAAATGGGGAAGAAAAAATCTAAAGAAGGACCCTAACTAAACTAAACTAACAGGGTTATTTACTGCAGATGGCGCCTTTACTCTACAAGATGGCTCCGCGGCTGTCACGTACCTAGTGGCGAGTCTGGCTTGCAGTGGGAGACCTCTCTTACGTCCCAGACTTGCAGCCCCTGATAGTGGAGACAGGGGGCGCAAAAGTCAAAGGAGGCACGAGTGTCTGGCAGGATCAACCAGTTGCGGATGGATGAGCAGGACTTGACAAGGGATGACAGGAACCAGCAGACAGCAGGTGGCAGGAACCAGCAGACAACAGGAACCAGCAGACAACAGGTGACAGGAACCAGCAGACAACAGGTGACAGGAACCAGCAGACAGCAGGTGGCAGGAACCAGCAGACAACAGGAACCAGCAAACAACAGGAACTGGCAGGTAAGTGGTCACAGGAACTGGCAGGCAGCGGACTACAGGAACCAGCATGCAGCGGACAACAGGAACCAGCAGACAACAGGAACTGGCAGGTAAGTGGTCACAGGAACTGGCAGGCAGCGGACTACAGGAACCAGCATGCAGCGGACAACAGGAACCAGCAGACAACAGGAACCAGCAGACAACAGGAACTGGCAGGTAAGTGGTCACAGGAACTGGCAGGCAGCGGACTACAGGAACCAGCATGCAGCGGACAACAGGAACCAGCAGACAACAGGAACTGGCAGGTAAGTGGTCACAGGAACTGGCAGGCAGCGGACTACAGGAACCAGCATGCAGCGGACAACAGGAACCAGCAGACAACAGGAACTGGCAGGTAAGTGGTCACAGGAACTGGCAGGCAGCGGACTACAGGAACCAGCATGCAGCGGACAACAGGAACCAGCAGACAACAGGAACTGGCACTTCAGGACAGGTGCACAGAATGGTCAGACAAGCCGGGTTTGGTAACTGTGGAGCACACTGCGGATAAGCCAAGGGGATAAGCAAGAGGATGGTCGTGGGCAAGCCGGGATCGGGGCGGGCAGACAGCAGAGCAGGTAAACAGACAAGCCGGGTCACAGGTGCAGAGACAGAGAAGTTCAGGGTTTAGCAAGCGGAACGCTGTAGATCAGGCAGCAAGGGTTGTATGGAGATGGCTGGTTTAAATAGCCCGCCCGGCGCCAATGACCGTGCGCGCGCCCGTCCGTGCCCGCGCACGCGCACCTGCTCGATTCCGCGCATGCGCAGTAGCTCGCGCACCCGCTCGAACCCGCACACGCGATCGCAGCGGTGAGGAACTACTAGGCCCAGCAGGGCTTTCCTTACATTGCCCCCCCCCCAAGGGGCAGCCTCCGGATGCCCAACTGGGACAGCTTTTCAGGGTGAGATCTCTTGAAGGCCTGGATCAGGTGTCTGGCATGTAAGTTGGCTTCGGGTTCCCATGAGTTTTCTTCTGAACCGTATCCCTTCCACTTGATGAGGTACTGTATCTGGTTATTCCTTTTCCGGCAGTCCACAATTGTTTCCACCTCAAATTCCTCTTCCCCATTAACCATTATAGGAGCTGGAGGATCCGTGGAACGTCCAGGGAAGGAATTGGGAACTGCTGGCTTCAGGAGCGAAACATGAAAAACCGGGTGTACCCGAAGTGATCCCGGCAACTCCAGCTCGTATGCCACCTCGTTAATCTTCCGCTTAACTGCGAAGGGGCCCAAGAATCTGGGGCCTAGCTTCCTAGAAGGGCAAGCAAGCCGGAGATTGATTGTGGACAACCATACTTTGTCTCCAGGTTCCAGGACCAGTTGCCCCCGTCTGCCCCTGTCGAAGACTTCCTTATTGAGGTCTTGCGCCCGGGTCATAGTTTCCTGCAACAACTTATTGTTAGACGAAAAGAAATCCACAGTCTCGAGAACAGCAGGGACGGAGCATTCTGGTACTGAGTTAGGCAGGAATGATGGATGGTAACCATAGTTGGCAAAAAACGGGGTCTGCTTGGTAGTGGAATGGGTAGAGTTGTTGTAGGCGAATTCCGCCAATGGCAACAGAGGGAGCCAGTCCTGTTGAGAGAAGGATGAGAAACAACGCAGGTATTGCTCAAGTGTCTGGTTCGTTCTTTCTGTCTGCCCGTTCGTCTGTGGATGGTATGCGGAGGATAAGGACAGTTCGATGCCAAGAGAATTGCAGAGAGCCTTCCAGAACCGGGATGTAAATTGGACGCCCCTGTCTGAGATGATGTTCGCTGGAACCCCGTGAAGTCTAACAATACCTTTAATGAAAGCTTGGGCTGTCTCTGGTGCCGAGGGAGTCCCTTTCATGGGGATGAAATGAGCCATTTTGGATAGCCGGTCCACTACCACGAAGATGGCCGTATGGCCTTCGGAGGGAGGAAGTTCCACAATGAAGTCCATGGTAATTAGTTTCCACGGCCTTTCCGGAGCAGGTAGGGGTTTGAGTAGCCCCCAAGACTTAGTTCTGCAGCTCTTGTTGCGGGTGCAAACAGTGCATGACTCCACATATTTTTGACAGTCCTTTGCCAGCTGGGGCCACCAGAATGTACGCTGGACCAGGTCTGTAGTTTTGGCAATGCCAAAGTGTCCCGCCAGTACATGGTCGTGGCAGAGCCCAAGTATAGTGACCCGGAGACTTTCTGGAATGAAAATTTTACCATCGGACCAGAATAGACCATCTTTGGCTGAAACTCCCGACTTGGCAGGTGGCGGGTCCTCTCTGGACGCCTGCTTGATCCGGCTTAATAAGTCTTCCTGAAGAAGAAGGAAATTCTCCGCATTTAAGATGGTGTCAGGTGGGTCAGGCTCCTTAGGGTCGATAAACATCCGTGACAGGGCATCGGGTTTGGTATTCTTGGAGCCCGGCCTATAGGTGACATGAAAAGCGAACCTGGAGAAGAACAGCGCCCACCTGGCCTGACGTGGTTTTAGCCTCTTTGCGGCCTTCAGGTACTCCAGGTTCTTGTGGTCTGTATATATGAGAATTGGGTGGGCCGCACCTTCCAACAGGTACCGCCATTCCTCCAATGCCGCCTTGATTGCTAGCAGTTCTCGATCGCCTACGTCGTAGTTCCGTTCGGGGGGCGTCAGCTTACGAGAGAAGAACCCGACAGGGAACAGAAGGGCCTTGGGGCCTTGTCTCTGAGACAGTATTGCCCCGACAGCAATTTCCGATGCGTCTACCTCCAAGACAAACGGGAGAGCCGGGTCTGGGTGCTTCAGGACGGAGGCAGAAGTGAAGAGCTTCTTGAGGGCGACAAAGGCGGCCTGGGCCTCGGTCGTCCACTGGAACCGAGTCCCTTGTCGGGTTAGTTGTGTGATGGGGGAAATGATGGCCGAGAAGCCCTTGATAAATTTCCGATAGAAATTGGAAAATCCCACGAACCGCTGTACCCCCTTTTTATCCACCGGTGCGGGCCAATCAAGGATAGCGGAGATTTTCTGGGGGTCCATCTTGATGCCTTCGATGGATATGATGAGCCCCAGAAACTGTATGCTCTGTTGCTCAAACTCGCATTTTTCGGGTTTAGCATACAGACCGTGTTGCCGCAGTCGCCCCAACACGCATTTGACGTGTTGACGGTGACTGTCAATGGAAGAGGAGAAGATCAGGATGTCATCTAGATAGATGATCACGAACAAGTCCAGGTAGTCTCGAAAAATGTCATTAATGAAATGTTGGAACGTGGCGGGGGCGTTGCAGAGTCCGAAAGGCATCACAAGATATTCGAAGTGCCCGAATCGCGTACGGAAGGCGGTCTTCCATTCGTCGCCCTTCCGGATGCGCACTAGGTTATACGCCCTGCGGAGGTCCAACTTGGTGAAGATGACTGCTGCCCCTAGCCTCTGGAACAGTTCTGGGACTAACGGTAGGGGGTAGCGATTCTTAATAGTCACCTTGTTCAACTCCCTGTAATCGATACATGGCCGGAGGGTGTGGTCCTTTTTCTCTACGAAGAAAATGCCAGCTCCGGCAGGAGATGTGGATGAACGGATGAAGCCTTTTCGAAGATTGTCATCTATGTAGTCCTTAAGGGTGGAGAGCTCCAGTTCGGACAGGGGAAAGATCCTCCCAAAGGGTACTTCCGCTCCGGGGAGAAGCTCGATGGGGCAGTCGTAAACCCGATGAGGAGGAAGGGTCTCTGCCCCTTTCTTGCTGAAAACATCCATAAAGGAGTGATAGGCCCTGGGGACTAACTGACGGGTTTCGCTGTCCAGACACATTAAGGTGGTTGGCTGAGCATCAGTCCTGGGAAGGCAGTACTGGGAGCAGTAGTGGGAAGAAAAAGTAATCTCCTTGGTGGTCCAGTCAATGCAGGGGTTATGGGCGCGGAGCCAAGGCATGCCCAGAATGACTGGGAACAGTGGGGAAGAAATAATGTCCAGACACAAAAGTTCCTGGTGGAGTTGGTTTATGCATGCCGAGATAGGCTGGGTTTCTTGGGTAACCGGCCCAGACCGAATGGCAGAGCCATCGGCCAGGTGTATCCGCAGTCCCTGGGTCTTGGTTTGCAAGGGGATGCAATGAGCAGAAGCAAAGGCCGAGTCCATGAAACAGCTGCAGGCTCCTGAGTCAATAATGGCGGGGACCGAAATGTTCCTTCCAGGGAGCTGCAACAGAATAGAGAGGGCGAGGTGAGAAGAGGTGTCAGTAACAGCCATAATCTGGTCAACTGAAGGAAGGCGCCACTTACGGGTCTTAGCTGGACAGGATCGCACGTAGTGTCCTGGCTCCCCGCAATACAGACACAGATTGTCCCGACGGCGTCTCTGCCGTTCCTCAGGGGTGAGAGTAGGGCGAAGCATACCCAACTGCATGGGTTCAGTCCCCTCGGTGGAGGCAGAAGGTCGAGCCGACGGTGGACCTCTGGGGAAGTAGGGCACCTTTGGCAACATCCAGGAGGGGCGAGACGGAGCCGAGGTCTTCTCGGACCGTCGCTCACGTAAGCGCCTGTCGATTTGTATGGCCTGGTTAATGAGCTCCTCAAGAGTTGGAGGGACCCCAACCCTAGCAAGTTCATCCTTCAGGGGGTCCGATAACCCCAACCGGAACTGGGAGCGGAGAGCCGCATCATTCCAGCTAGTGTCAGCACTCCATCTTCTGAATTCCGCAACATAGTCCTCTGCGGGCCTACGCCCCTGGAGTAGGGCATGGAGGGCAGTCTCTGCCGTGGCACAGAGCTGTGGGTCCTCATACATTCGGGCCATTGCGTCGAAGAAGGTGCTTAGATGGGCGAGTTCGGCGGCTTCCTGTTTAAGCAGACGGTGGGCCCAGAGTTGGGGGTCATTTTGGAGCAGGGAAATCACAAAGCCTACTTTGGTGGCCTCCAAGGAAAATGTTCGGGGTTGCAGGGCAAAGAACAGCTCACAGGCATTACGGAAAGTCCTGAACTTGCTACGCTCACCGGAGAACCTTTCAGGTGTGGGTACTCGAGGTTCCGGGGGTAGCATCACGACTGCCGGTGGAGTAGGCTGGCTGGCTGGAGCATCTGGAGAACCTTGTGCCAGAACATGCTTCTCAAGGCGTGTGTAGCCTTCCTGGAGGTTATTGACCGCTTGGGCCAAACCTGCTAGGTGTAGGCAGAGTTCTTCCATAGGAGAGGCTCCCTGCCCAGACTCGGTCATGGCTGCCTGATACTGTCACGTACCTAGTGGCGAGTCTGGCTTGCAGTGGGAGACCTCTCTTACGTCCCAGACTTGCAGCCCCTGATAGTGGAGACAGGGGGCGCAAAAGTCAAAGGAGGCACGAGTGTCTGGCAGGATCAACCAGTTGCGGATGGATGAGCAGGACTTGACAAGGGATGACAGGAACCAGCAGACAGCAGGTGGCAGGAACCAGCAGACAACAGGAACCAGCAGACAACAGGTGACAGGAACCAGCAGACAACAGGTGACAGGAACCAGCAGACAGCAGGTGGCAGGAACCAGCAGACAACAGGAACCAGCAGACAACAGGAACTGGCAGGTAAGTGGTCACAGGAACTGGCAGGCAGCGGACTACAGGAACCAGCATGCAGCGGACAACAGGAACCAGCAGACAACAGGAACTGGCAGGTAAGTGGTCACAGGAACTGGCAGGCAGCGGACTACAGGAACCAGCATGCAGCGGACAACAGGAACCAGCAGACAACAGGAACCAGCAGACAACAGGAACTGGCAGGTAAGTGGTCACAGGAACTGGCAGGCAGCGGACTACAGGAACCAGCATGCAGCGGACAACAGGAACCAGCAGACAACAGGAACTGGCAGGTAAGTGGTCACAGGAACTGGCAGGCAGCGGACTACAGGAACCAGCATGCAGCGGACAACAGGAACCAGCAGACAACAGGAACTGGCAGGTAAGTGGTCACAGGAACTGGCAGGCAGCGGACTACAGGAACCAGCATGCAGCGGACAACAGGAACCAGCAGACAACAGGAACTGGCACTTCAGGACAGGTGCACAGAATGGTCAGACAAGCCGGGTTTGGTAACTGTGGAGCACACTGCGGATAAGCCAAGGGGATAAGCAAGAGGATGGTCGTGGGCAAGCCGGGATCGGGGCGGGCAGACAGCAGAGCAGGTAAACAGACAAGCCGGGTCACAGGTGCAGAGACAGAGAAGTTCAGGGTTTAGCAAGCGGAACGCTGTAGATCAGGCAGCAAGGGTTGTATGGAGATGGCTGGTTTAAATAGCCCGCCCGGCGCCAATGACCGTGCGCGCGCCCGTCCGTGCCCGCGCACGCGCACCCGCTCGATTCCGCGCATGCGCAGTAGCTCGCGCACCCGCTCGAACCCGCACACGCGATCGCAGCGGTGAGGAACTACTAGGCCCAGCAGGGCTTTCCTTACAGCGGCTCCCATTTCACCTGCCTTACAGTCTGGTGTGACCTGCAGAGATATATGTAAGAACTGATCACTACGCTGTTACCATCTACCCCAGAAAGAGGAATCTTGATGGATAGCGCTCATAGGCTACTGAAACATCTTCACTTACCAGATAATGTCCCTAGAGATGTAATCACAAATTTCACTTCTACCATGTGAAAGATAATTTGATGCAGTACACCAGAAAAAAAACACTTCTACCAGAGCCATATACTGGCATCAGTCTTTATGCTGACCTTTCACAGCAAACCATCTGAGCTTGTAAAAAAATTGCTTTAATTTTTGAAGCTCTTACGCTTCCAGAGAGTTATCTATAAATGGGGCTTTCCTACAAAACTTCTCATCACCAGAGAAAATTGTGCAGTGTAATCAGTGGAGAAAGTTTTTCAATTAGCAAAAAAGTACCATCACCACCTAAACTATCACTGGGAAGAATGTCCCCAGATTGTGAACAAGTGGCTGACTGATAAAATAGTGTATACTCAAGTGTAAAGTGCCTTAGCTACAAATCCTCAAATCACAGTGTAAATGTTCACATTGCTCTCTAATCATGTTGCTCTTCAATGTGGCAGTTGCAACCCAGTGAAATTCTTCACTTGTTTTTTGCCTTTTTTTTATGT
This sequence comes from Lithobates sylvaticus, assembly GCA_028564925.1. Lineage (NCBI taxonomy): Eukaryota > Metazoa > Chordata > Amphibia > Anura > Ranidae > Lithobates > Lithobates sylvaticus. The sequence goes on from CM053032.1 coordinate 159,009,935, forward strand.
TTCTTGTTTTATGTTCTCTGTTCTCTATTTGCACCAGTGTTTTGCATGGAGCCTACAATTTATACATCTTCCATTGATCTTCACAAGAGAAGATTACAACTTTTCAGAGGGCATACCTTTTTCAAATATGCAAATAAATACTAGAGTATAAATAGTGCGCAATATCAACCTTAGTCTATTTAGATCAGTAGGTGAGGTTAAAAGACAAATGTCGTGGTGTAGTAAAATATATAAGTGCTTGCGTGACAATCCCAGGTGCACAAAAGTATATATAAACTTCAAGTTACAATGAGGTTGTAACCAATTTAATAAATAAATAAATACACAATGTGTTAAAAGTAGACACAATGTGTTTTAAATAAATAAAGTGCTTCAAAAAGTGAGTAAAAACAAGTATGTGTTATAATGTGTCCAAAAAAAGGAAATATCCAGTTTATGCCAGTGATGCATATGGGGATATATAAATTCCAAAAGCCAATACAGGCTAAACCTGAAGGATTAGCCAATTAATTGATGAATTAATGGGTAAACGGCCGCCAATTAAATATTATATTAATCCCATAGGTGATAACAGTCCATTAAATTAGTTAGATAATTAATGAAATAACTCTTCACATCCATTAATGATATCCGGGACACAATTAGAAATGCTAGAACTGAAAAAAAAAAAAGAGAGAAAAAAAATAAATAAAAAAAGAAAAAAAAGAATCACAGGTCACGTGACTTTCTCAAGGGAGAAAGTCACGTGACCTGTGATGATACGCGTCGGGAGGAGGAGCCCAAGTGACAGTGCTAAGCACAGCACAGTGAGGAGGAAAGGGCTAACAGCCCCCTATCTGAGCCTGACCATTAGCAGGATTTGAATGCGCAAACACCTACTGGGTACATGTGAGTTGTATAGCTGTAGGCAACCCCCTAAAAGATCTTCTTTGTTTGATGGTTGAATAGAGCGCTGCGCAATGGTTTTTTGTTTGTGTCTTTTTCTCTTTTATATCATACCGGAGCAAGATATCAGGAGGAACCAAAAGGAAAAAAGCAGCACATTCCCAGCATAAAGGGAAGTTTCTTTTTGTTTTTTTGTTTTTTCTCTCTTTTTTTTTTTTCAGTTCTAGCATTTCTAATTGTTGGCGGCCGTTTATCCATTAATTCATCAATTAATTGGCTAATCCATCAGATTTAGCCTGTATTGGCTTTTGGAATTTATATATCCCCATATGCATCACTGGCATAAACTGGATATTTCCTTTTTTTGACACATTATAACACATACTTGTTTTTACTCACATTTTGAAGCACTTTATTTATTTAAAACACATTGTATCTACTTTTAACACATTGTGTATTTATTTATTTATTAAATTGGTTACAACCTCATTGTAACTTGAAGTTTATATATACTTTTGTGCACCTGGGATTGTCAAGCAAGCACTTATATATTTTACTACACCACGACATTTGTCTTTTAACCTCACCTACTGATCTAAATAGACTAAGGTTGATATTGCGCACTATTTATATTTTAGTATTTATTTGCATATTTGTTTAAGCGTAGGACACACTTTAATGGTGCAGCATATCATTTGGTCATCTTATCTATTTTTTTTTTTTTTTTTATATTTTTAATTCTCCTATCAGCGCTTTAGTACTCACTTTGCGCATACCTTTTTCAAAACTGTAAGTCTTTCTGCCAGCTGCATCTGGTACCTGATTCTGATGAGAGAGCTCAGCATTTCTTAAAGTTGATATTATGATTTTGAAAATATTTAAAAGCACATGGGACTAATAGCCCATTTAAAAGAAATGTTTTAAAAAAGGGGACATTCTCTGTATTCAAAAAAAAACATTTTCACACACTTGAAACCCCAGAATGTTTCTACAACAAAAAACGAGAGGGGGAACAGATATATGTGTGTGTAGGGGGGGACATATGTACAGAGGGGGAACAGATATATGTGTGTGGGGGGGATGTACAGAGGGGGAACAGATATATGTGACGGGGGGGACAGATGTAAAGAGGGGGAACAGATATATGTGAGTGTAGGGGGGGACAGATGTACAGAGGGGGGACAGATATACAGTGGTGTGAAAAAGTGTTTGCCCCCTTTCTCATTTCCTGTTCCTTTGCATGTTTGTCACACTTAAGTGTTTCAGAATATCAAACCAATTTAAACAATAGTCAAGGACAACACAAGTAAACACAAAATGCAATTTGTAAATGAAGGTGTTTATTATTAAAGGTGAAAAAAAATCCAAACCATCATGGCCCTGTGTGAAAAAGTGATTGCCCCCTAAACCTAATAACTGGTTGGGCCACCCTTAGCAGCAACAACTGCAACCAAGCGTTTGCGATAACGTGCAATGAGGCTTTTACAGCGTCCTGGAGGAATTTTGGCCCACTCATCTTTGCAGAATTGTCCTAATTCAGTTACATTAGAGGGTTTTCGAGCATGAACGGCCTTTTTAAGGTCATACCACAACATCTCAATAGGATTCAGGTCTGGACTTTGGCTAGGCCACTCCAAAGTCTTCATTTTGTTTTTCTTCAGCCATTCGGTGGTGGACTTGCTGGTGTGTTTAGGATCATTGTCCTGCTGCAGAACCCAAGTTCGTTTCAGCTTGAGTACACGAACAGATGGTCGGACATTCTCCTTCAGGATCTCTTGGTAGACAGCAGAATTCATAGTTCCTTTTATCACGGCAAGTCTTCCAGGTCCTGAAGCAGCAAAACAGCCCCAGAGCATCACACTACCACCACCATATTTTACTGTTGGTATAATGTTCTTTTTCTGAAATGCAGTGTTCCTTCTACGCCAGATATACTTGGACACACACCTTCCAAAGAGTTCCACTTTTGTCTCATCGGTCCACAGAATGTTGTCCCAAAAGTCTTGGGGATCATCAAGATGTGTTGTGGAGAAATTGAGACGAGCTTTGATGTTCTTTTTGCTCAGCAGTGGTTTTCTCCTTGGAACTCTGCCATGCAGGCCATTTTTGCCCAGTCTTTTCCTGATGGTGGAGGCATGAACGCTGACCTTAACTGAGGCAAGTGAGGCCTGCAGTTCCTTGGACGTTGTTGTGGGGTCTTTTGTGACCTCTTGGATGAGTCGTCGCTGCGCTCTTGGGGTAATTTTGGGCAGCCGGCCACTCCTGGGAAGGTTCACCACTGTTCCATGTCTTCGCCATTTGTGGATAATGGCTCTCACTGTGGTTCGCTGGATTCCCAAAGCTTTGGAAATGGCTTTATAACCCTTTCCAGACTGATAGATCTCAATTACTTTCTTTCTCAATTGTTCCTGAATTTCTTTGGGTCTCGGCATGATGTGTAGCTTTTAAGGATCTTCTGGTGGACCTTTCTGTGTCAAGCAGCTCCTATTTAAGCGATGCCTTGATTGTGAACAGGTGTGGCAATAATCAGGCCTGGGTGTGGCTAGAGAAATTGAACTCAGGTGTGGACAACCACAGTTATAGTATGTTTTAACAAGGGGGGCAATCACTTTTTCACACAGGGCCATGATGGTTTGGATTTTTTTTTCACCTTTAATAATAAACATCTTCATTTACAAATTGCATTTTGTGTTTACTTGTGTTGTCCTTGACTATTGTTTAAATTGGTTTGATGTTCCGAAACACTTAAGTGTGACAAACATGCAAAGGAACAGGAAATGAGGAAGGGGGCAAACAATTTTTCACACCACTGTATGTGTGTGGGGGGGACAGACGTGTAGTGGGGTACAGAGGGGGAACAGACATGCAGGGGGGTACAGAGGGGAAATAGACGTGCAGTGGTGGATGTGCCCCTTGCTTACAGTAATACTAGACCCGCCCCTTAGAATATTAAAAAAAAAAGTCACAGTTACTTTGCTGAGTAACTAATTACTTTTCCAATGTAGTAACTGAGTAACTAACACAACTAATTTTTGGGAGAAGTAATTTGTAACTTAACTAATTACTTTTTTAAAGTAAGATGACCAACACTAATAGTGAAAGCATGTAATTAATTGGGGATACAGCGCAGTAATGGGGTGCAGTGCACAGTCTTTTAACAGTGCCATGAGGCCAGTGCCAGACAAAATATAAAAGTTTTACCTGCAAGCTCAGTGCACCATTAGGACCAACACTGCATATAGTAAGAGATACACCATAGTCTGTGTGTATTCTGCTATTGTAAAAAAACATTGCAAAAAAATTTAATTTTGCTGTGTTTTTTTTTTTCCCCAATAGCATTTTCTGCGTGTTCATACACGCTTTAGATACTGTCCGTGTATTCTGATATTGGAAAAACATTGCAAAAAAAATTTAATTTTGCTGTGTTTTTTTTTTTCAAAAATAGCATTTTCTGCGTGTTCATACATACACGCTGTAGACACTATCCGTGTATTCTGATATTGGAAAAACATTGCAAAAAAAATTAATTTTGCTGTGTTTTTTTTTTCCCAATAGCATTTTCTGCGTGTTCATACATACACGCTGTAGACACTATCCGTGTATTCTGATATTGGAAAAACATTGCAAAAAAATTAAATTTTGCTGTGTTTTTTTTTCCCAATAGCATTTTCTGCGTGTTCATACATACACGCTGTAGACACTATCCGTGTATTCTGATATTGGAAAAACATTGCAAAAAAATTTAATTTTGCAGTGTTTTTTTTTTTCCCAATAGCATTTTCTGCGTTTTCATAAACGCTTTAGATACTGTCCTTGTATTCTGATATTGGAAAAACATTGCAAAAAAATGTAATTTTGCTGTGTTTTTTTTTTCCTAATAGCATTTTCTGCGTGTTCATACATACACGCTGTAGACACTATCCGTGTATTCTGATATTGGAAAAATATTGCAAAAAAATTTAAGTTTGCAGTGTTTTTTTTCTTCCCAATAGCATTTTCTGCGTTTTCATAAACGCTTTAGACACTATCCATTTATTCTGATATTGGAAAAACATTGCAAAAAAATTTAATTTTGCAGTGTTTTTTTTCTTCCCAATAGCATTTTCTGCATTTTCATAAACGCTTTAGATACTGTCCGTGTATTCTGATATTGGAAAAACATTGCAAAAAATTTTAATTTTGCAGTGTTTTTTTTCTTCCCAAAAAAATTTTCTGCGTGTTCATACATACACGCTGTAGACACTATCCGTGTATTCTGATATTGGAAAAACATTGCAAAAAAATTAAATTTTGCTGTGTTTTTTTTTCCCAATAGCATTTTCTGCGTGTTCATACATACACGCTGTAGACACTATCCGTGTATTCTGATATTGGAAAAACATTGCAAAAAAAATTTAATTTTGCAGTGTTTTTTTTTTCCCAATAGCATTTTCTGCGTTTTCATAAACGCTTTAGATACTGTCCGTGTATTCTGATATTGGAAAAACATTGCAAAAAAATTAAATTTTGCAGTGTTTTTTTTCCCAATAGCATTTTCTGCGTGTTCATACATACACACAGAATGTCTGTATGAACACGCAGAAAAAAAAATTAATTTTGCCGTGTTTTTTTTCTTTCCAATAGCATTTTCTGCGTTTTCATAAACGCTTTAGACACTATCCATGTATTCTGATATTGGAAAAACATTGCAAAAAAATTTAATTTTGCTGTGTTTTTTTTTTCCCCAATAGCATTTTCTGCGTGTTCATACATACACGCTGTAGACACTATCCGTTTATTCTGATATTGGAAAAACATTGCAAAAAAATTTAATTTTGCAGTGTTTTTTTTCTTCCCAATAGCATTTTCTGCATGTTCATACAGACACACAGAATGTCTGTATGAACACGCAGAAAAAAAACACTGCAAAATTAAATTTTTTTGCAATTTTTTTCCAATATCAGAATAAACATTTTCTGCGTGTTCATACATACACGCTGTAGACACTATCCGTGTATTCTGATATTGGAAAAACATTGCAAAAAATTTTAATTTTGCTGTGTTTTTTTTCTTCCCAATAGCATTTTCTGCGTTTTCATAAACGCTTTACACACTATCCGTGTATTCTAATATTGGAAAAACATTGCAAAAGTTTAATTTTGCAGTGTTTTTTTTTTCCCAATAGCATTTTCTGCGTGTTCATACATACACGCTGTAGACACTATCCGTGTATTCTGATATTGGAAAAACATTGCAAAAAAATTTAATTTTGCTGTGTTTTTTTTCTTCTCAATAGCATTTTCTGCATTTTCATAAATGCTTTAGACACTATCCGTTTATTCTGATAGTGGAAAAACATTGCAAAAAAATTTAATTTTGCAGTGTTTTTTTTTTTCCCAATAGCATTTTCTGCGTTTTCATAAACGCTTTAGATACTGTCCGTGTATTCTGATATTGGAAAAACATTGCAAAAAAATTAAATTTTGCAGTGTTTTTTTTCCCAATAGCATTTTCTGCGTGTTCATACATACATACAGAATGTCTGTATGAACACGCAGAATTTTTTTTTAATTTTGCAGTGTTTTTTTTCTTTCCAATAGCATTTTCTGCGTTTTCATAAACGCTTTAGACACTATCCGTGTATTCTGATATTGGAAAAACATTGCAAAAAAATTTAATTTTGCTGTGTTTTTTTTCCCCAATAGCATTTTCTGCGTGTTCATACATACACGCTGTAGACACTATCCGTTTATTCTGATATTGGAAAAACATTGCAAAAAAAGGAAAATTTATTATCAAATACTTACCGTAATTTTCCTTTCCTGATGGACTCCATGGCAGCCTACGTGTGGGTTAACCCCGCCTCCTCTCCAATGCTATAGGACCCCATTCAAATAAAAGAGAGCTCACCGCTAGGTACTGTGTTCCGTAACTAGCCTACTCAATAACTGATGGGTGGGAACTCCGTCTGCCATGGAGTCCATCAGGAAAGGAAAATTACGGTAAGTATTTGATAATAAATTTTCCTTTTTCCTGACAGACTCCATGGCAGCCTACGTGTGGGAAATAACTAGCCAATCCACACGGGTGGGTATGCTGAACAGCAATAAATTCCAATTTGACCCGTCAACCGACAGGATCTATTACTGAAGTTTCAAAGAAGATAGCGAAGCGGACTCAGCATTATGAAGATAACGTTTTGATAGAGGCCCATGAGGCCGCTTTGTAGATCACGTCTGGAGCCACGTGCTGGTCTGCTGCCCATGAAGCCGCTATATCCCTGGCATAACGTGCCATACTTCTTCCAGAAGGACCAGGCCCCTATTTATAAAAAGGCTGAAGGATGAACTAGATGTTATTCTAGTCGAAGCTGGAAATCGCTCACAGTTATACCTTCCGAATTCCGCCTATATCCAGAGGATTAACTTTTAGTGGACTTTTGGACCTAAATGTAACTAGGAGAATCCCCCGGCTCTTATAGAACTCAAGGTAATTTCCGGAATTGAGCCGAACATATGAACAAGGACCACCTGGATTGGAAAGAAGGACAGAAGAGGACCCTCATAACTTAGGGACACAACTTCCAAGACTCTCCTGGCGAGGGTAATGGCTACAAAGAAAGTGATTTTAATTGAAAAGGTCTCGAGATAGCAAGCGTGGAGGACCCGTATTACTGAACCCAGACAGTGAGTTGAGGACAAGGGAAAGAACCCAAATGGGGAATCTTGGTCTTCTTTGAGGGCTGAGTTTTAACACATTATAGAACAACCACCAGACTAAAAAGGTGAACAACCCGCTGAGCTCTGAAGAAGGCCGATAAGGCTGAGAGTTGGATTCTAAAAGAGCTGATGGATAGAGATAAATCTAGGTCTGAATAAATAAATCCGAACCTTTGGATCTTCCACCTGAAGAATAAGAGAACACAACAGACTTGGCCCATCTTCTATCGACCTAATTCATACTCGTCTTCATACAACTCATGAAAGTGGAGATCACCCTTGAAGTACACCTGAGATGAACAAGGATGCCAGACTGCTTCTTGAGTGTAATACCTCACCAGCTTAAAGTTACCTGGGAAGAAAATATATCTACCCCAGGATTGACTCCCAGAGACATAATCTACTTGAAATGATTGCACACGAAGAGACCACTCGTTAGTGACTTAACCAAATGCGTGACGGGAAATCCACTCGGATGTTCTGGACTCTGAGGAAGTATGCAAATGAAACATTGCCTGGACCCCGGACATGATGGGTTTGACCTTCCGGAATAATGTGGTGCTTCGAGAACCTCTATGATTCTTCACATGAGAATGGATAACACAGCGATGAACACCTGATAAAGCCGACTCTCCCTTCCACGGATAGGAGATTGACTGAAAACACACTAGGCTGCCGGAAGTTCCAAGACGTACTAGCTCAGGCTGGGAAGACTCGTATCCTTGAACAAGGTCCGATGTGCAGCAGACTCCCCAACCGGTACTGCTTGGCATAGGTCATGACCTTAACTCATGACATGGGACCAGGGAGTGGCAATCTGAGCCAGTTCTGTGCTGCAGTCGCCAGAAGCGGCTGCTCCTCATTGTTGATGACATGTGAACATGTTGACTAATGCCCCTTGATATCCGTTACTTGCATAAACCTGACAAGACAGGGTAAAACTTCTGCAGGGACTGCTTGACTGTAATCTTCCCCACTGGAAGAGAGATGGTGCTTTCCACTACAACGAACTGGGCCCAGAAGAATATCAGCAGGACTGGTTCTGGGTGTTTTTTTTTTTTTTTTTTTTTTCAAAGGGCCACCCAAAGTTAGTCACGATGGAGAAACCTATTCCATGCGAATTAGCAGCTGAACTCTGTCCTAAGACAGCAACAGAAGGTCGTTGGAACAGCGATAACGACATAGTCTTCTCGTTCCGATGAGGGCCATTATGGCCAGAAGAATCTTTACAAAGAACTCAGATGGAACTGGAGGTATTTGAGAAACTCCTTTGCTACCTGAACATGGAGGTAAGCATCTTTAAGTCGATTGAGAATAGCGAAATCACCTGAATGTACTTTATAAACTGTTCTCTTATTGCGCCAAGAAGAGGGGAAATATACCCCCTAGAATTTATCGTCCTGGGGACGGCGTAACTATAAGGCCCGTTAAACCGTGACCGAAGACCACCAAGCCAACTGGAGGAACAGATTGACACCAGCTCCTTCACTGCTGAATTTTTGGAGAACTCTTCTGAGTACGAGACTCTGTACTCTGTTCGGGTTTCCATATCTCTAGACATAGCTGCTAGAGCGAGTGCAGGTTTACAAGCCATATCGGCAGAGCCATGCGCTTATCCTGAAGTCTTGAATCATTTTCTCACATGCCCGTCCAGGACACTGCATCTTCTAAAGAAAGCATAATCGCATCCATAAGGGGAAAGTTTCCCAGACACTTCGCCTTTCCTGCCTTGAAAGGATATAGTCTAGAGGTATTTGCTTGACATAGAAGTTTTCTTGTCCATCTTGCTCCACTCGTCATTAATTCAAACCGTAATGGGCAAAAAAGAGAGACAGAGAGATTTCTTTTTCCCGGATGCCTAAAGAACTACTTTGCTTATCCGGGGAGTGGAATGGTCTACCCAGATAAGGGCTTCCACAACTGCTTTGACCCATGGAGGAACCAGAGAATGACACAGGCCTTCGACATATTTTTAAACTTCCAACTTGCTGACCAAGGAATCCAGAGAAACAGCGTAGGGCTGGGAAGAGCCTGAATCCTTCGGGCCACATCAGCCGGGAAGATATAAAAACAGGCTCCATGTGCGGTATATACTCCACATTCATATTATTCGTCTCCTATTTTTAACCCCAATCGCCTGGGCGTAACACGGATCATATATGGACTTGCCCTCCTGGGCTCATGTCCCTCATCTTCGGCAGGCTCTGCGATTCAAGCGGCTGTCATGGCAGCAGGTGCAATGATTTAGAGGAGAAATGGCAACGTCTCCTCTATACAAAGGAGGAATGGCAACAGCTCCTCTAGACGGAGGAGGAATGGCAACATCTCCTTTATCTGAAGGAGGAATGGCAACGTCTCCTCTATCCGAAGGAGGAATGGCAACGTCTCCTCTATCCGCAGGAGGAATGGCAACGTCTCCTCTATCCGAAGGAGGAATGGCAACGTCTCCTCTATCCGAAGGAGGAAATGGCAACGTCTCCTCTAGTCGGAGGAGGAATGGCAACGTCTCCTCTAGTCGGAGGAGGAATGGCAACGTCTCCTCTAGTCGGAGGAGGAATGGCAACGTCTCCTCTAGTCGGAGGAGGAATGGCAACGTCTCCTCTAGTCGGAGGAGGAATGGCAACGTCTCCTCTAGTCGGAGGAGGAATGGCAACGTCTCCTCTAGTCGGAGGAGGAATGGCAACGTCTCCTCTAGTCGGAGGAGGAATGGCAACGTCTCCCCTTGTAAATGTTGTGGCCTGGCAAGGTCCCTGTCAACCTGGACCACGACTTTGTGGGTCCGACCTGGAAGGGCTGAAAAAGATGGGGGGGTAACATGAAACGCAATCTCAACCGCTGAGACTGCAAACCTCGACCCCTCCCCTCACCTGCACATACCCTGTGCGTGAGGGCTGGCCGTATGAAAGCAGTGACCTGTCCATAAACTCTGGACACAACGTCAACGTGAACACGGATGGTCTGCACTCAGAAAAGACACATACGCTGACCCAAAAAGTTTGCAAAATTATTATATATCTATATATATACAGATATATATACACACACATTTTGAAGGTATAAATATTGCTAATATCCCGTAGGAGTGCAGCATGGAACTTCCATATATGTATGAAAAAAAGAAATGCAATACTCTATAATACATTTCTCTTCTCCCAGAAGAAAAATTCTCTTTTTTTTTTTATATATTTTTATAATAATTACAATAGATACATATTCTTATTTATTTATTTATTTTTTTATTATTTTTATTTATTTTTTTTATTTATTTATTTTTACAACTTTCCCCTTTAAGGGGAGATCCCAAAACGAAAACAGCAGACCAGGCGGGGGAAGGCCGCCACTCACTGTCTGCAGGAATTCCAATACAGAGAGGAGATGGCAGCCTTCGAATCCCCCGCCTTCGTGACGTCACCACCCCCCCACTGCGCGCCTGCGCCGTGGGGGACAGCCAAACGGCGCCTGCGCGGCTGCCGACCATCCGACCCTCCGCGCACGCGCGAACCAAGCCTCGCTTTCGCGGAGGCCCCGTGCATGCGCAGAACGCCGGCAACGGCCGCGACCCGGAAGCACCGCGGCGGCCTGGAACGCAGAGCGTTCCAGGCGCCATGAGGGGAAACAGAGGTACCGGAGCGTACCCTAGAATACCGGGAGCACCGGGGAGACGGGGATGACCAGGGGAAACACCAGACAAAAAACACATAAAGACAACTGCCATGGAGAAAAAGTACATGAAAAGTAGCAGACCTTGCCAGCCATTGAAGCGTTCACCTGCCGGGATACGAGACCACCTTCCCCCCACTACTGGGGTATCCAGTGCAAATGCCAAACTATTTGCCTGCTCGTAGCTGGGCTCCTGGCTGCACCTCATGAATGGAATTCTCGATCCTAATTTTCCCGACCGGACGCCAACAGGAACAAACGTGATGTAGGTCCATGGAGGAGGACAAAAAAGGAACACAGTACCTAGCGGTGAGCTCTCTTTTATTTGAATGGGGTCCTATAGCATTGGAGAGGAGGCGGGGTTAACCCACACGTAGGCTGCCATGGAGTCTGTCAGGAAAATTTAATTTTGCAGTGTTTTTTTTCTTCCCAATAGCATTTTCTGCGTGTTCATACAGACACACAGAATGTCTGTATGAACACGCAGAAAAAAAACACTGCAAAATTAAATTTTTTTGCAATTTTTTTCCAATATCAGAATAAACATTTTCTGCGTGTTCATACATACACGCTGTAGACACTATCCGTGTATTCTGATATTGGAAAAACATTGCAAAAATTTTAAATTTTGCTGTGTTTTTTTTCTTCCCAATAGCATTGTCTGCGTTTTCATAAACGCTTTAGACACTATCCGTGTATTCTAATATTGGAAAAACATTGCAAAAAAATTTAATTTTGCAGTGTTTTTTTTCTTCCCAATAGCATTTTCTGCGTTTTCATAAACGCTTTAGACACTATCCGTGTATTCTGATATTGGAAAAACATTGCAAAAAAAATTAATTTTGCAGTGTTTTTTTTCTTCCCAATAGCATTTTCTGCGTTTTCATAAACGCTTTAGACACTATCCGTGTATTCTGATATTGGAAAAACATTGCAAAAAAATGTAATTTTGCAGTGTTTTTTTTCTTCGCAATAGCAAACCGGGAAAACAAGGAGAACATGTAAGGTAGGCCAGGCCCATTAGTATGGGTGAAAGTGGGTTTTTGAGGTCTGGTCACGGTATCTGGTTTGCTTGGAAGAATATGGTGAACAGCCCACACTTGAGCTCAGTTGTTTGCCATATTTACTTTTCTTCATGCGAATGCAGTGTGCTGACAGGGCTACGCTCTAGTGGAAGCATTCTGAACCAGGCGTACCAATCAGGCAGGTCTGTATGCGGGATATGTAAGTTAGCACAAAAATCTGGGAGTTCTGGCATCCGCAGAATGAATTGTTTACGATTTAATGTGGCTTGCGCCATTTGTAGACAATCCCATTTTCTCAGAGTACATCCAGCAGGGGGCGCATAGCCCTTCTATTTTGCAGAGTAATAGGAGACAGATCTTGAAATAGAGCGAGTGTACTGTCATTGAAAAGAATTTGATCGCTCTCCGGGCTTGATTAAGAATTTCTTCCTTTAATGGAAAGTTCTGAAGACAGCATAGACTGTCTCTGGGTGGTGCTGTGTCAGGAGGTTTCATTCTCAAGGCCCTATGAGCCCGGGCAAACTGAATGGGAGTATCCGCAGGTTTTTCCATTATGTTGTTAAAAATGTATCTCAGGGCAGAAGGAATTTAGTCAGGGTTAATCGATTCAGGGACTCCCCTCACCCTTATGCTGTTTCTCCTGCCTCTGTTATCAAGGTCTTCCAAGTGTCAGTTAATTTCAATCAGATGAGCTGAGTGGGATGCTGTGGTGGCTTCCAAATGGTTTATGGCCCTGTCTCTCCTACCGTCAGCTCTTTCCATAGAGACCATTTTCTCAGTCAGAGACAATAGGTCAGCATTCAGATCAGGTATGGCTGAGAAGAAAGTGTTTTTAATGTCTGTGGCAATAGCTGTCATGTCAACCAGAGTGAGGGGATGGTTTGGGTTTCCCTGCTTACCAGGTCCTCTACAGCAGACTGAGAGCCGTCACTGAGCCCTTCCTCCCCTCCTCATGTTGGCGCCATCTTTTGCGGTGTGCCCTGGCCCGATTGGGTCTTGCTTTGAAAGATCCCTGGATGCTGCAGGTGTGGGAAGTCGCTGACAGCCGGCGTAATCGTGTCCCAGTGATGTGCCTCAGCAATCTGCTCATTATAGAGCGTATGGAGTGCCAGAGAGGGGCTGCAGGGCCACCGGTCTCCTGGAGCTCTGTGATCAAGCAGCCATCTCTGCCGCTCGCCAAGCCACGCCACCTCTTTCTGCATATTGTTATGGCTAATATGGACATTAAGAAAAAAGGTTGCATATAGCAATTTCGAACTCTGTCTCCCAAATATTCCAATGGGGAATATGTGGGAATATGGGGAATCTGCCATGGGTAGCCAGGACTTAGTAGTACAGCTTACTAAGTCCTGGCTACCCATGGCAGATTCCCCATATTCCCACATATTACCCATATTGATGCGCAATTTGAATAACACTACCTACACTCTGGTAAACCTGTATGCTTCTAACGTAAACCAACTGTCCTTCCTTAGATTCCTTATGAGAAAAATCAAAAAAGTTCAAAGAGGCTATCATGTACCTGGTAGCAGAGCCTGAAATGATGAGAAAGGTCTCTCTCACGCTTTTGAATCATGGCTCCTGGTAGTGTGAACAGAAGGTGCAGGAGTGCAGAGTAAGGATCAGCCAAACACCCCCCAGTTCGGATCACACCAGAACTTGCAAACTGACAAAAAAAACAGACGAACACCGTTAAAGTCTATGGGACACAAACATGAAAAATTTAAAGTGCTAATTTTAAAGGCTTATATGCAAGTTATTGCCATAAAAAGTGTTTAGTGACCGAGGTCCTGCCCCAGGGGACATGTATCAATACAAAAAAAAAGTTTTAAGTTTTTTCGGGAGCAGTGATTTTAATAATGCTTAAAGTAAAATAGTAAAAATGTAATATTCCTTTAAATATCATGCCTGGGGGGTTTCTATAGTATGCCTGTAAAGTGGCCCTTTGGGTCTAGTATGAATAGTAAAGGGAACCCGAACCAAAAATGAAAAACAAAAATTGCGCGGTATGGAAATTAAGGGGAACCCTGCGCCAAATAAAAAAAATTTAGGTGTCCCCCCAAAATCCACACCAGACCCTTCAGGGTGGATTTTGTATGGAAAATCCAGTATGGATTTTAACGGGAACCCTGTGCCAAAATAAATATGGCGTAGAGGTTCCCCCCAAAATCCATACCAGACCCTTATCTGAGCACGCAACCTGGCAGGCCGCAGGAAAAGAGGGGGGACGAGAGAGTGCCCCCCATCTTGAACCATACCAGGCCACATGCCCTCAACATGGGAGGGTGCTTTGGAGTAGCCCCCCAAAGTACCTTGTCCCCATGTTGATGGGAACAAGGGCCTCATCCCCACAACCCTTGCCCAGTGGTTGTGGGGGTTTGCGGGCAGGGGGCTTATTGGAATTTGGAAGCCCCCTTTAACAAGGGGACCCCCAGATCCTGGCCTTTCCCCCATGTGAATTGGGACAGGCGACACTTTGGGACAAGTCCTTTATTAAAAAAATCAAAAAATAAAAACATCACGAGGCAGGAACGTTTATGCGATTTACTTATTTCTAGAAACTCCCTGGTAAGTTTCTGAACTTCTGCTTTGTGTTCACGTTTTATTTGAGAGGACAGTTGAATCAACTTACCCCTCAGTACTGTCTTGTGTGCTGCCCAAAATATCAATGGGGTATAATCATCATTATTAAGGAAGAAGTCCTGTATGGATTTCTCGATAATAGTACAATGGACTGGGTTGCTCAATAATGATTCATTAAGATGCCATGTATAGGGTCTCTCTGCTCCTATGTGACATTTTATGGATAGGGAAATAATAGAGTGGTCGGATAGTGGTGTGTCTCTGATCTTAGAGGTAACGGCTAGTGGGATGGCTGAGGCTGCTAAAAAAATGTGGTCTACCCTGGCATAGGTCTGGTGCGGGGTTAAATAGTGCATGTAGTCTTTGGTGTGGGGGTTCAGTTCCCTCCGTATATATACTAGGCTTAGGATGTTTAGCAATTGTGCTATTTTTTTTTTTGAGCCCATTGAATATTTTATTTTTTTGCCACAAGTGATTGAAAAATCACAAAAAATAAATAAATCACACAAAGTTGTCACTTAGTGATATATTGCTCACACATGTCATGGTTATATGTGGAATTACACCCCAAAAAACATTCTGCTGCTTCTCCTGAGTATGGGGATACCACATGTGTGAGACTTTTTGGGAGCCTAGCCGCATACAGGAGCCCGAAAACCAAGCACCGCCTTCAGGATTTCTCATGCCGCGTACACACGATCGGAATTCCGGCCAGAAAAAGACCGATGAGAGCTTTTCATCGGAGAATGCGACCATGTGTAGGCTCCATCGGAAATTTTGTTGGCCGAATTTCCGACAGCAAAGAATTGAGAGCATGTTCTCAATTTTTCTGACGTAAAAGCTTTCTATCGGAAATTCCGATCGTCTGTAGCAATTCTGACACGCAAAATTCCTACACATGCTCGGAAACAATTTGACGCATGCTCGGAAGCATTGAACTCGGCTCCTTGTAGTGTTGTACGTCACCGCGTTCTTGACGGTCAGAATTTGGTGTGACCGTGTGTAGGCAAGACAGTTTGAGGAACCGTGTGTACGTGGCATAAGGGTGAACATTTTTAATTTCACTCCTCACTAGTTATCACAGTTTCGAAGGCCATAAAAATGCCCAGATAGCACAACCCCCCCCCCCCCTGCCAAATGACCCCATTTTGGAGAGTAAGCTATTTGCTTGCTGAGAGGCACGTTGAGTCCATGGAATATTTTATATTTTGCCACAAGTTGCAGGAAAATTACAAACTTTTTTGGGCACAAAGTTGTCACTAAATGATATATTGCTCAAACATGCCATGGTTTTATGAGGAATTACACCCCAAAATAAATTTTGCTGCTTCTCCTGAGTACGGGGATACCACATGTGTGAGACTTTTTGGGAGCCTTGCCGTGTACAGGACCCCGAAAACCAATCACCGCCTTCAGGCTGTCTAAGGGTGTAAAATGGTGATTTTACTCCTCACTGCCTATCACAGTTACGGAGGCCCTGAAATGTCTAGATAGCACAAAACTGCCCAAATGACCTCATTTTGGAAAGTAGACACCCCAAGAACAGAGGAGACCCCCGAAGTTGGAACAAGACCCCCAGAAGGTGGCGGCGACGAAGAAGAAAGCCGGGCTCCTCCACTAGTGAAAGAGCTAGTAAAAGAGCAGAAGATAGCGGAGGAGTCTGGCGAGAAGACCCCCCAAGACGGAAGAAGACCCCCGGAGCTGTGCAATAAAGTATTTTAAAAAATTGTGAATTGTGCTATTTTTAAGCTCTGTCTGGGTGGGCATTTATCTGTTGGTGACCTCATTCTGAACTTGTCCAGGGATAGGTCAAATGATATATTCGAGTCTCCCCCCAGTATTACAGTTCCTTTAAAATGTGGTTGTAATTTAGTCAGCATAGATTCAAAAGACGTTCCCTGACCCTTGTTAGGGGCATAATAAGAGACAAATGTGTAAGTCCCCCTGTCTATGGAGCCCTCAATCAGAAGAAAGCATCCTCCTGGGTCTCTGATAACCGTTGATAATGTGAAGTTGAGTTTTTTAGAGAATCATATAGCTACTCCTTTTGTTTTATTGTCAGTGTTGGCCAAATAGAATTGTGGGAATCGTTGATGTAGAAATGTTGGGTTATAAGAGGATGGAAAGTGTGTCTCCTGTAGGAGAATTATATCCTCCTTTAAGGTGTGGTATAGTTGGAACATTTTTCTACGTTTTACCGGTTTAACCCCTGGGTGTTGTGGGATAGAATGGTTAATGTCTGGTTAGCTTGTGCTGGATCAATCAAGGATCAGAGAAGTGAAAGTATGCTAAATGCAGCCTCACTGTGCCCATCAATGCAGCTTTATGGTGCCCATGAATGCAGCCTCACTATGCCCATCAATGCAGCCTCACTGTGCCCATCAATGCAGCCTCACTGTGCCCATCAAATGCAGATTTACAGTGCCAATGAATGCAGCCTCACTGTGCCCATCAATGCACTCTCACTGTGCCCATCATTGCAGCCCCACTGTGTCCATTAACGCAGCCTCACTGCCCATTAATGCAGCCTCACTGTGCCTATGAATGCAGCCTCACTGTGCCCGCAGCCTCACTGTGCCTGTGAACGCAGCCTCACTGTGCCGGCAGCCTCACTGTGCCCCCAGCCTCTCTGTGCCTGTCAAGGCAGCCTCTCTGTGCCCGTGAACGCAGCCTCTCTGTGCCCATGAATACAGCCTCACTGTGCCCGTGAACGCAGCCTCACTGTGCCCGTGAACGCAGCCTCACTGTGCCCATGAATACAGCCTCACTGTGCCCGCAGCCTCTCTGTGCCTGTGATTGCAGCCTCACTGTGCCCATAGCCTCACTGTGCCCATAGCCTCACTGTGCCCGCAGCCTCACTGGGCCCGCAGCCTTACTGTGCCTGTGAATGCAGCCTTGCTGTGCGCGCTGCCTCACTGGGCCTGTGAACGCAGCCTCACTGTGCGCATGAATGAAGCTCAATGGTGCCCATGAATGCAGCCTCACTATGCCCATGAATGCAGCCTCACTGTGCCCATCAATGCAGCCTCACTGTGCCCATCAAATGCAGATTTACAGTGCCAATGAATGCAGCCTCACTGTGCCCATCAATGCACTCTCACTGTGCCCATCATTGCAACCCTACTGTGTCCATTAACGTAGCCTCACTGCCCATTAATGCAGCCTCACTGTGCCCGTGAATGCAGCCTCATTGTGCCTGCAGCCTCTCTGTGCCTGTGAATGCAGCCTAACTGTGCCCACAGCCTCTCTGTGTCCATGAACGCAGCCTCACTGTGTCCGTGAACGCAGCCTCACTGTGCCCGCAGCCTCTCTGTGCCTGTGAACGCAGCCTCACTGTGCCCCATCAATGCAGCTTGACTGTGACCCATTAATGCAGCTTTTCTGTGCCCCATCATCAATACAGACTCACCTGGAGTCCCCCGGATGGATCACACACACAGCGGGGATGTCCCGCTGTGTGTCATGGAGCTGGCTGCGTCTGTGTTCAGTGCACGGTGTAACAAGGTCCCGCCCCACTGTGTGTGTGATACACAAGACAAGAGGAGGAGAGAGAGAGAGGTAGGGGAGTGCTGCAGCCTCACCTCAGCTCAAAGTGGCGCCAGGGCAGTCCATTCCTGCCACTCTGTGTCCTCAGGCTGACAGTTTCCTTGCTGATCGCTTCAGCCGGGAAACGGTCAGCCTGGTCCACCCCCGATCCCTCACTCGCCCTGCATTAAAGTCCACTCAGGCGAGCAGGCGAGTGGAATTTCTGAGGGCTGCTAAATTGATAGGTATCTTACCCCAAGAGGAAAAAAGTCTTGGTGGAGTGTCAAGCTCACATGTTCCCTGGTAACCCTAACTTGTGATTCGGATATGGGTAGATCGTTGTATGATCTTGAGTAAGCTGAGAGATGGATGATTGGGAGAGAGGAAAGGAGAGGAAAGGAAAGGGAGAGAAGAAGAAAGAAAAAGCATTGATTAGTACATAAATGCCCTGCCACCCCCCCCCCCCCCCCTGATCCCAGGAGAGTGAAATCTTCCATCATCCCAGGTAAGTTGTGTTGTTTCTGTAAGGAGAACTTCATCCTCACAGTGACTAAGAGAGGTACATTGCGACCGTTCCGGTCAACCCGCCATTATATATCAAGATTAACAATTGATAGACAGAGCCCTGTCAAAGTACAAACTATGAAAAATATGGGAGGAGCTGTCTCCCAGGTGTTCCGCGACTCCAGGAAGAAGTCCATTGTACCAAGGACTTTTCCACTGTCATCACTGAACCCCCTATCTACAATTGCAGTATTTCGCTCAAACAACTGTTAGAAACATTCTGCAGACCCCCTCATTGCTAAAAGTTGTTGCTATACCCCTCTGTGAGGTAGCAAAGCAAGACAACTTCACCCCTCCCCACCCCTGTCCCATTGTCATAGTCCTTGACATATCCAGGACCTCAGCTGTCCAGAGTCTGTTGCAGTGTTGGATATATGTTTACATGGTCATAAGACAAATTTGGAAGACAGGAACCAAACTTTTTAACTGCAGAGCTTGGCATTCATTGGAAGGAAAAACAATACAGATAAAGAGCAATTCCCCCAATGAGGGTTTGGATGTGCATTTAATTCGACGTGGGTGAAAACCCCCAGGAATCCTGAGAGCAGTTCTGGAAGGAGCGGCGTAAAGAAGGACTTCCATCATGGTGAAGCATCACTTGGGGGGGAGAGCTGTGGGATTTCCTGGGTGATGAGCCCCAGACGTGGTAGCAAATGTTCTCCTTCCCCAAAGGATGAGAAGCTATATGGCTTATTCTGGTAGGAGAAATTCAGGCATCTATTTGCAATTTCTTTTTGCGTTAGTATCTGGAGAAATGGTTTCAAAGGGCACCTTTTTGGAACTGTGTATGGGGAGAGATGCGCAAAAACTTGGATTTGGTGGCCCTGGATTGTAAGCTTATCTGAATTCCGCAATGCTTTCATCACCCCCTCTTTGAATGCGTAAAAATGGGGTTTGACGATTACCGTATATACTCGAGTATAGGTCGACCCGAATATAAGCCGAGGCCCCTAATTTACCACCAAAAATTGGAAAACTTATTGACTCGTGTATAAGCTGAGGGTGAGAAATGCAGCAGCTACTGTAAGTGAAAAGGGGGTCAACAATGCCCATCTGCAGCTATACCTCCCTGTGTCTATTGCATGCCTCCTTGTTTACTGTGCATGCCTCCCTGTGCAGATCTGCCTGCCTCCCTTTGTCCTGTGTGTCCCTCCCTGTGTCCATTGCAGCCTACCTTTGTTCTGTGCATGCCCCCGTGTTCCACTCTGTAGCCCTCCCTGTTCCGCTCTGAAGCCCTCCTTGGCACTGATCAGCGGCCATTGCAGTATTCAAAAGCCACGCCTCCTCTTCGTCTGTGATAGGCAGAACACTCAATTTCCCAGCAGTCAGTGTTCAGTCTATCACAGACATCCGCTCATCCTCATACCACAGACGAGAATGAGAGGATGTCCCTGATAGGCTGAACACTGACTGCTGGGAAATTGAGTGTTCTGCCTTTTACAGACAAAGAGGAGGTGCGGCTTTTGAACACTGGAAGCGCCGCCGTATGCTTTTATGACATGCTGGCCGCCGTCTGTCTGCATGACACGCTGATCATGTAGGCAGACAGCGGTGACTCGAGTATAAGCTGAGGGGGCACTTTCAGCCTAAAAAAAGGGCTGAAAATCTCGGCTTATACTCGAGTATATATGGTACATCTCTGGGAAGACCATCCTTACATACAGGTTGTAGGACCCTGTGGGCCCTGTGTGCTCTGTCCAGTTCTAACCTGTGTTCTGGAATTTCCAGTATTAGGTCCCTAAGGGAGCGATCTGCCAATGGCCCTTCCCTAACAGCGGCCGATGTTAGGGAAGGGCCGGGCTGCTGTAGTGCAGATTCCAGGTGGCGGGAGAGGCTCCTCCGCGTGAAGCCCAGAAGACATCGGGCAATTCCCTGGGCTGTCCCAGTTCTAATGGCAGTGAAATCAGTTAATTTTTTGGGCTCTGTCGGCTGCAGCTGGGGTCAGTAGTCTGGAAGGAAGTGGAGCTCTGTGGCTATGCGGCCATCTTGGTGAGCTTCGTGCATGCACCTCAATCAAAGCATATTGATGTGTTAGAATGGCCCGGTCAAAGTCCAGACTTAAATCCAATTGAGAATCTGTGGCAAGACTTGAAAATTGCTGTTCACAGATGCTCTCCATCCAATCTGACAGAGCTTGAGCATTTTTTCATAGAAGAATGGGCAAAAATGTCACTCTAGATGTGCAAAGCTGGTAAAGTTATACCCAAAAAGACTTGCAGCTGTAAATGCAGCGAAAGGTAGTTCTACAACGTATTGACTCAGGGGGGCTGAATACAAATGCACGCCACACTTTTCAGATATTTGTAAAAAAAAAAATGAAAACCATTTATCATTTGCCTTCCACTTCACAATTATGTGCCACTTTGTGTTGGTCTATCACTTAAAATCCCAATAAAACACATTTACGTTTTTGGCTTTAACATGACAAAATGTGTAAAATGTGGTATGAAAAGGGGTATGAATACCTTTGCCAGGCACTGTAGAGGTTTAATGATACAAATAGCAGCAAGGGAGAGGAAGTAGAGGATGCAAGCCTTATCAGATCTTACAACTAAAAACCTCAAACCCAACACAAGAGGACTGTGTCCTCATTGCCTTTGGAGGAATTACAAAATCGTAGACAAGCTCTTAGATTTCTCCTGCAATCTGATCATGAGAAGTGCCTAAAAACAGTTAAGGCTATAAACTATTCTCAGGAGAATAAGGCAGGAAAACCTCTTGCTAATTACCATATATTAAAACTAAGCAGACTAAAACACCAAAATGATCCTCTATAATGGATCTGAATACTAGATCCACAGTTTACCACCCCAAAGACATTGCCAATGCTTTTCAAAAATATTATCAACTATATAATCTGAAAAGTTATTTAGATACCCCCCAACCTACAGAAAAAAAATCTATCTCTGACTCGCTGTCATCGATAAAACTGCCTGTCTTAGAATCTTAATTACTGAATTTATTGAACCTCACAATTTTAGAAGAGGAAATACTGCCTGTTATTAAATCCATACCAAAAAGGTAAATTTTCTGGGACATATGGCTTATCAGACAAATACTACCAAGAGTTTAAGGATATACTATGACATCTGCTTCCTTCCCTCAAGAAATGCTTCAGGCTGTGATTGCTACTCTACCTAAGCCAAAGAAGGAGCACAATTGTCCCCAAAATTCAGACCTATTACTCTACTAAACAGGGACTATCTATACTAAAATAATGGCAAATAGATTGTTGACCGTCACCCCAAAATTAGTCCAGGCCAACCAGGTAGCCTTTGTTAAAGGTAGACAAGCATCAGATGGTACAAGGAGGATGTTCAACCTATTAAAAATCACAGATCCTGCAAAGTGCCCGTTGTGTTCATTGCCCTGGATGCTGAGAAAGCTTTTGACCGGGTGCACTGGGAGTACTTACAGGCCACACTAAGTACATTTGGGATTAATGGGTTTGTATTGAACACTATTTTGGCATTGTACACGGCCCCCTCAGCTCGAGTCTATACTTTCTAATGTTTTATCAGACTCTTTATCTATGACAAGAGGTCACTCTGTGAGGGCTAGTGAAGACACTCTTTTGTGTGCAAGAGAGAAAAAAGCAGAATGTTATGCACAAGATTTTATCACTGCTATGTTCTTTCTTTTAAATGCTGTTTAACTTTTTTTTTCTACAACAGTAGTCTTTCCTTTTGACAAATAATTTAGGGAATGAACATTCACATGTTTTAAGGAAAGTGCATTCCCATATCCATTTTGGATTTTTTTTTTTTTTTTTTAAATATATTTTTATTGAATTATTAAGAACATAACAAAGAAAAACAAAAGGGGAAAACAAACAGTTAAACATACATTGGTCATGCATGTCAGCAAGGCATCACAATTGTGTCAAATAAGTTAGCAAGC
The DNA here is from genome assembly GCA_028564925.1 of Lithobates sylvaticus. Taxonomy (NCBI): domain Eukaryota; kingdom Metazoa; phylum Chordata; class Amphibia; order Anura; family Ranidae; genus Lithobates; species Lithobates sylvaticus. Next base: position 159,032,775 of record CM053032.1, read on the forward strand.
ACGTGGCATAGATTGTAATTACTCATATGGAGGTACAGTTCCCCGGGTCTTAGTTTACTTTAGTTAGTAGTAATATATGCTGGATTTTTTGGTGTACTTCTACACCCAAATTGTGATTCAACATTGTAAGCCCTGCTTGACAAGTGAGGCAATATCTAGGAGGTAGCTTTTTTGGGGAGGGCTTTGGGCACCAATGAAACCTAGAAAGTAAGTATGAGCAACATTAACAACAATTCAATTATATATTTGTTGTGCATCTGACTTTTCCCTCATGTTGGGTAATTAGTAGATATGTGCAATTCGTTTCGTTCCTAATTAGTTTTTTAATGAATTTCGACAAATTCATTAATTCGGAAATATCCAAATTAACGAAAATCCATTTAACAAATTTTTCAGAATATTCGTAAATTCAAAAATTTGTAAATTCGTAAATTCGTATATTCGCACATTCGTAAATTCGTACATTCACAAATTCGTACATTCATAAATTCGGAAATCTGAATTTATAATTAACTAAAAATAACTTAACTATTACTAACTATTAAATTATAGGTATTGTAATTTCCTTTTTAAATTTGGCTGTTAGTGAACGTAACAAATACAAATTTATCTTAAGTTACAAATTATCCGAAATAACGAATGCCGTAAACAAACAAATGGAATGTAATGCATTAATAATAATAAATAACAATAATACTAATAAAAACTTTTTATTATTATTATTTGTTATTAATTAGTTCCGTTCCATTATGTTTACATGCAGCGTTCATTATTTCGGATAATTCGTAACTTCTGATAAATTCGCATTCACTAACAGACAAATTTGAAAGGAAATACAATACCTATAATTTAATACTTAGTCACTATTTCATATTTTCTATTTTTTGGGTTTTCGGATTTTCGTATTTCCAAATTTTCTAATTTACAAATGTATGAATATACAAATTTTCTACTTTACTAATGTATGAATGAACGAATTTACAAATGTACGCATTTACAAATGTACGAATGTACAAATGTTTGAATGTACAAATTTACGAATGTACGAATATACGAATATACGAATGTACAAATTTACTAATTGCGATCATAACCAATGACCCGAGAAACTAAAAAAAAAAAACGAATGAAACTAAAATGAAAATGAACAAATTTTTTGGCAGTGCACATGTCTAGTAATTAGATGACACTTAAGCTCCCCCTTGCTTGCACTCTCTCCTGGGCATCACATCTGCTGAATAACCCACTGCCTGTTAACATTTGGCACCTGTGCGTTAAAGAATATGTTACTCCAACAGTTCATATTCCTAATATGTGACTGCTGTATCATGGAATAGTATGAATAAGTATCCTGCTCTCTGTTTATTACTTCCTTTAAATTAAATACCTGGTGTTCCTACTAGTCACTCTGCTTTCCTATTAAAAACTGACCACACTAGGCAGGAGAGGGTAAAGTGATTTTTGGTGGAAACCTGTGAGTGCTGAAGGGCATGCAGGCTGGTATTAGCATAGTAAGGGGCTGCACTCTTGCAGATTGCTGCTATCTTGCCACCAGTATACCAGCTGGAATGCCTAGTATGCTGGATTGGACATTTTTTATTCTTTTTTTAATTATAAGTAAAACAAAAATATATATTCAATCTTAGTAGTGCTAAACACCATTTCAGCACTAAAGTGAGCTCAGGATAGTACATTTGATCTCCAGGTTAAAGGTTGGTTTTACAGCTCACTGTAAAGCTATCACTCACCAGTTCACTGCCTGTCACAAATTCACCCTATCATAATTTGGAAGCATATGGGCATAACATTTCAGGCACATAAAAGGTGTAAAAGCTATAGGAGATTCAATAGCAAATTCATGAGGAAATCCTTTCAGCTGTATTTCTGCTGTAAAAGAAGTAAGTAGTGAATGGTGAGACATTCTATGTTCCATCCGCCATTAAAGGAATGAAGAGCTTTTCTCACTGCAGTATTGACATTTCTCAAGTGGTTATAATGAAGACAGATCCTCCCATTCAGAAATCAGTCTGAGAAACGATGTGCTAAAACAATCAACAATTTCTTCAGAAAGAGGGAGGTATACATTTTTTTTAAATGTTTAAAAAATCTTTACAATCTGTATAGGTAATTTAGAGGGGCTTTTATTTTTTTCAACAAGTGAAGTTAAAATATGAAAGCATATTGACCAGGTCCCAATCAAATCAGAGTTCTTTTGCATTATTTTACCAGCTTCAATACTTTTCCCCTAAAAAATAAAAAATAGCAGACAATTCCTAAAAAAAAATGAACTTACCTCTAAATGCCTGTTGCTAGGGGGTCCCTCATAGTCTGCCTCCTTCAGTGCCTGGGCTGGTGACATCACTTCCCCTCGGTGCAGTCAGTCATCTGGGACACATGACAGGTCCCAGATGACTGTGCGGCATATCACGGCGCGCGGTGCCACTTGCGCATGCGCAGTGGGTGCCCGGCTGTGAAGCGAGCCGAGCAGGGAATGAGGGGGGGCTTCATTCCCCCGCATTGCTGGACCCTGGGACAGGTAAATGTCCGATTATTAAAAGTCAGCAGCTACAGTATTTGTAGCTGCTGACTTTTACTTTTTTTTTTTTAAGGGGCACCCCACTTTAATATAGATCAAAGAGATATTTAAATGTAGTTTTCCAAATGCATAATTCTCTTTCTGAAAGGAGCTGCAGCATTAAATTTAGTCCTATCTAACCGCAATGGGACAGTGTAAATAATTAAAACTATATCATTACTGGAACAATCCCAACATTCATTCTTCTTCTCCAATTGCAAGAGTGTTGTGTGTTTGTGTCGCTGACTTTTGACATGGGGGAGAACTATTTATAATCCTCTTGTGATTCTAAGGACTTCCCCCTTTTCTTATATGATGTGTTGTCTCTCTGACTTGAATTCTAGATTTTTGTATTCCTATATAATATTCCTTATATATTTATTTAATTACTGTAGTTGTTTGTAAACTTTGATCCGATTGTCAAGCTAACAGGTGGCCCAGATAATTTTGCTGGTGTGGAGGAGAAAGCATATACGGTACTCACATGTTACTTAGAAAGAGTTTTTTTATTTTATTGTGTATCCAAATTGTTAAATACCTCTGTCATTTGTGATGCAGACAGAAACATTTATATCATCATAATAAAAATAGCTGAACATTCTTTTATATGTATTTTTCAAATAGACAGCAATGCAATTTTCATGCAATTTTTTAAAACACATTTTTATGCAATCTACAAACCCTATAAAAGCCTTGCCTTATGTTTTTCTAATTCACTAATGTTTTACCTCTTTCTTGTTGATTTGTTTGCCTTTGTTGAGATAATCCTTAGTCTACTATACTTAAAGCCATTTAATAACGGTACCTTTAAAAGCATTGTAATGTTTTGATCAAATTTGGGATGCTTGTTTTTGACAAACGGTTACTATAGGTTTTCACAAAAAATGCATGACATGCATTATATCTATGAATGGCCATTCCCATCAGAGTAAGGTTTACTATATAAACTGGCATAATAATTCTGCATCAGAGTATATAATTATACTATTGCATAATAAACACTTTTACCTAAGAATCCAAAAGTTGCTATTTTTTTTTTTTTTTTTTTAATATTGTTTATTAAACTTTTACAATACAATGTGAAATGTTAGCATATATGAAAGTGCAGAACATGAATAGGTTTTGTAATAAGATACGTGAAATAGTAACTTATCAAAAACTCGATAAATGAGTTATACCATACAAATGGAAGGTAACAATTGAGAGTAACCAGAAAACAAACTATAGAAAAATACTATACGTAACTAAGGATGAGCAATGGGGGAGGGAGCTGGGAGACAGGGTGGGGGGGAGGGGGGAATGGAAGTGGGAAGGGAGGAGGAAGGGAGGAGGAAGAGATTGGTTGGAGTAGTAGGAGAGGATGGGGAGGTAAAGAGGGAATGAGAAGTAAGGGTGAGAGAAAAAGGGGGAGAGAGAAAGGGGAGGGGAGGAGAATGTTGGTAGAGGGGAGTAAGAAGGAGAAGAAGGAGAGCAGAAGGGGGAGGAAGGAGAACACAGGAGTATACAGGAGTAAATGGAGTCAGTAATCAGTATACATTAAGAAATTATGGGTGAAGCTTATTATGCCAAAGCTCTTGGATTTTGGGGAAGGAAGGTTTGTTTCTAGAGAGGGTTAGTTCGTAAAGATAGTGGTTTTGTGTTAAAGAAATGACTTCTGAGCTAGTTGGGAATTCTGGGGATTTCCATTTCCTGGCTATGAGTAGTTTAGTTGTTAGGAGTATGTGAGAGGTAATGGGCCTCAGTTGGGGAGGAATCGCCTTAATAGTTAAGCTTAAAATACCAAGTTGAGGGGGCGCATGCGCGAGGCTCTACATGGCGGACGTGTCCCACTAGAGCTCCGCACTTCCCGCCGCAACATCGGGACCATACACCGCGCCTGAGCCACCCTGCAACCCCCGCTCTTCTTGGATACAGCCTCCGGAACGGCCACACCATCATCCGGGATGGTTTTAACCGGCCACCGCGGTAAAGCTAAACCGAAGCCCATCAAAGAAGCCCTAGCCCGCGCCTCATCCAAGATGGCGGCGAAGGCCCTGGCCAAACAACACGCTGCTTCACCTGACAGACCGGCACAAACCACTGCTGAGAGTGACGATGAGGACAATACCGATTACACAGTCAGCGGATCTCCCTTCCTACCTCCCTCAGGTATGTCTCAGGGCGATCTCCTACAACTAATGGAAACAATGCTACATAAAGCCCTGAAAACTACATCTGACCAGATAACTGGCAGGCTATCACGTGAAATTAGGGAACTAGGCCAGCGCACAGCGGACCTGGAAACCAGGGTTGATGATATGGAAATCACCCTGCAAGAACAGGCCCAAGATCAGGCAGCCCTCCGAGATGAGAACTCCATGCTGCTCTCTCGCCTCGAGGACGCTGAAAATCGCTCCCGTAGGTCCAACATACGCCTGAGGGGTATCCCAGAAAACGTGGACGACCTACAGTCATTTTCCACAGCCCTATTCCAAGAACTGTCACCCTCCATTCCCATAGAGCGCCTGGAATTTGACAGAATACACAGGGCCCTGACCCGTCGCCAGCAAGATGGGCCGCCACGAGACATAATCATTAAATTACACTTCTTCCGCACGAAGGAACAGCTCCTGGCTGCTGCTCGCAACAAGGACGCTCTTCTGTTCCAAGGCCACACATACCAGCTTTTCTCTGACCTAGCCCCATCCACAATTGCTAAACGTCGGGCCATGAAGCCGCAGCTCCAGATCCTTTTACAGCACCAACTAAAGTACACCTGGCGTTTCCCCTTTGCCCTGCAATTTTCCTACCAGGGCCAACAACACTCCTGTACATCGCCAGAATCTCTCCAGCGCCTTCTTGAATCCCTACGCCTAACCACCCCGGAACAACCTGCGGAGACATCTCTACCTCGCACCCCTGCCCGTGCGACAGCGCACCCCTATACGGCCACTCCAAGGAGGCCCAACCCGGGCCCTCCATCTATCCGTAAAGGCACTCCAGCTCGCTCACCCAGGGACAACTTGCCGGATCGACAAAGGTTCTCACCACGCTGACCTTGAACCTGCTGTCTACTTTGTCCACCAAATGATTGCCACCGGAGGCCTCTTGACTGAACCTACTTTAATCTCTACCATTTGATGCTTTTGCCAACTATTCAGTCAAGATAAAGGAGGACTGTCCTGCCATGAGCTACCCCCTACTGGTAAAAGGGGAGCTTATGCAGTCCACCTAATCCCTCCGGGGTTGCAGGGGCTCAGACCCCACATTACTGTTCTATCCCCTTTCTCACCAGCAAACACAAAGAAAAAATTTTTTTTTTTTTTTTTTTTTTTTTTTTTTGCGTTTTCTTCATCCTGTTTTATTTTCTTTTTTTTCCCCCTATTTTTTCCCTTTTTTTTTAGGGAAAGTAACGTTTTATTTTATTTTTTTCCCCTAAAGGTTATCCTCTTTTTTTCCCTTCCCCTTTTTTTTTTTTTTTCCCCCCCCCTTCCCCTTTTTTTTTTTTTTATCCCCCCCCCTTTTTTTTTTTTTTTTTTTTTCTCCTCTTAGGAAGAGATACTATGTTATATATGCACAAAATCTTACCATGTTACACATTACTTGGCACAGGTTGTCTGGCTCGCCGCACGCGCCCTGGTTTACCCCTGGGCGTCTGTGGCGACCCGGACACTGCTGCCTATTTACTGCCCGCTAACATATGACTTGGGTATTTTGAAATGTTATATATGATTGTGCTCTGTTTTTGCATTTTTCCCTGTGTGCTCCCCACCTTAAACCTATGTAACGGAGCACATATACATGGATACGCTACTCATGAGTACCTGAGTATCCCTGGCTATGTTCCCTTAATGTCACCCTGGAGGTCGGTACGACCCCAGGTAGGTATGGGTTATATCTAAATATTAATACACCCAGAGAATTTACTTCTTACGTTTTACACCCTGTTGCCTACGTTTGCTTAAGACCTAATACAGCTATTACAATCCCCCTCTTGCGGCGGGAGGCTGTCACTGCCCCCCCCACACATGGCGGACACACTCGCAAGTCGGCTGGCCGGCTGGCGAGTCTGCCCGTTACTTGGTCGGGCGACCAACTTTAACTTCCACCTACACTATCTATCCACTCACTTGCCTTACAACCACTACCCACCCCATCTCTCCCTGTTCCTCTCCTTCCCTTCTCACCCCCTCTCTCCCCATGATCCTTGTCGGCGGGGCTGCGGGGTCCTCGGGACCCCCCGCTCTAATATATTATCCCTCTCCCCATGGCCCCCCTGAATATTCTTTCCCTTAATGTAAAGGGACTTAACTCACCACATAAAAGAGTGAAGGCCTTCCACTCGTTCATAGCATTGAAAGCTAGCATTGTAGCCCTCCAAGAAACCCACTATACGGCACAGTCAACCCCCAAATTTTTTAGCCACCGCTACCCCCAAGTGTACACTGCCTCAGCCAATGTTAAAAAACGTGGGGTACTAATAGCTCTCCACCAATCCCTTCCCTTCGTATTAACCAACGAAATCAAAGACCCGGAAGGACGTTACATAATTCTTGTAGGCACACTCCAAGAAGTAGAAACCACATTAGTCTCTTACTATGCTCCAAACGACAACCCGAACCCCTTCTTCTCTCACCTACTACAAACTGTACGAACACACTGTAAGGGCACGGTGATCCTCTGTGGCGACTCCAACTCAGTGCTACAGCCACATATGGATAAATCCCCATACGCTCCAGACCAGTATACTCCCTCCACACGCTTTAGGAAGCTATTGCAGCAAGCTGCACTACTTGATACTTGGCGAGAATGCAACCCAACAAAGAGGAACTACACATTCTACTCATATCCTCATAAATCCTTCTCTAGGATTGATCACATACTCCTCTCGGTTGCATCCTCCCCAACACTTGTCAAATCTTATATTCAACCCATATCATGGTCGGACCACTGTGCAGTAATCACTACAATCTCCTCCCTGATTCCCCAAACCAGTGACCGCTCCTGGTGCATGAACGAAGCTCATCTCACCAATCCATCTTACTGCCTGGATATCCAAGTAGCCCTCACAGACTACCTACGACACAATAACACTCCTGATATCTCCCCTGTTCTCCTTTGGGAGGCGCACAAACCGGTAACACGGGGCACATGCATTTCGGTATCCACACACCTAAAGAGAGACAAGAAGCTTCAACTAGCTAACCTTGAAAGAGAATACCAACAAAATTTCCTCCAATTCCAGGCGGCCCCATCCGAACCCCAAAGGATAGCAATGGAAAAATCCAGAACCGAACTGGATCTGCTGCTGGCTGAATCCGCCGATAAGGCCATCCGCAGATCTAGTCACACTATTTACACCAAAGCTAACAAGCCCGATACCTTCCTAGCCATGCGTCTACGACGACCTGACAGAAACCATGTCCCTATTAGACTAAGGACTGGTAAAAACACCTACACTAGTAACCCCACCAAAATTCTAAGTGAATTTCGTAAACGATTGGAAGACCTCTACAAAGCTAAGACTACCTTCTCCCACCCTACCGCTGACTCACTCCTGCAAGACACCCCTCTCCCCAAATTATCGGACTCAGACCGTGAGACCCTAGAAGCACCTGTCACCACAGAGGAAGTGCTCGCAGCGATAAAAACCCTTAAACCCCACAAAAGACCTGGCCCAGACGGACTCACCGCCACATACTTTAAAAAATTTGCCTCAACTCTCGCCCCCCTTTTATGCAAGTCATTTAACTCCCTACTGCAGAATCATGCCTTTGGCCGAGACACGCTGACAGCCACCATAACGATGATACCCAAGCCAAACACTGACAACTCCCTTTGGTCCAACTTTAGGCCCATCTCCCTACTCATCTGGATATCAAAATCCTGGCTAAAATATTGGCACTCCGCCTTAACCCGCTTATTGGCAAATTAATAGACAGAGACCAGGTTGGCTTTACAAGACAAGCTAGCGACAATATCAGGCGAGTGATACTCCTCCAACATATTGCAAAAACCCGCAACATCCCAATGCACTTGCTATCTCTTGATATACGGAAGGCATTTGACACAGTGTTCTTGCCTTACTTAGATTACATCCTTAAACGCTGGGGCTTCGGCCCACATTTTTTACAATGGGTAAACTCCCTTTACAATCAACCACAAGCATATATCAGGTACTCAGGATTCCGTTCGGACTCTTTCCCTATAGCAAGAGGTACTAGACAGGGATGCCCCCTCTCCCCTCTAATTTTTGCACTGGCTATTGAACCACTGGCAGCCTTGATCCATTCAAACGCTGACATCAAAGGACTAGAAGTAGCCTCCACCTCACATAAAATTTGCCTGTTCGCGGACGATGCACTCCTCTTCGTAACATCGCCCCACATCACCCTCCCCAACCTTATCCACACTCTAGATAAATTTGCCTCCATCTCAGGCCTAGAAGTCAACCAAGCAAAATCTAAAGCCCTCAACGTGTCTCTCTCACCCCAAGAAATCTCTCATCTCCAACTAAATTTTCCCTTCACTTGGTCTACCACTTCACTCCCATACCTAGGTATAAAACTAACGGGAAACCCAACTTCGCTATACCAGGCCAACTATCTTCCCATGTTGACACAACTGTCGTCCCTGCTAGACACCTGGAAACCCCTTTGTGTCTCTTGGTTAGGCCGGGTAGCAGCTGTTAAAATGTCTCTGCTCCCTAAGCTCTTATACCTGTACAGAGTCCTTCCGGTTAGCGTTCCCCCTCACTACCACAGAATTATACAATCCAGAGTCTTCAAATATATTTGGGGCGCCACCAAACCCAGAGTCCCGAAAACCATCCTTCTCCGACACAAACTGCACGGAGGCCTGGGTATCCCAAATTTCTCTAAATACTACCAAGCAGCCCAACTAGCCCAGCTTACACTACTACACGCACTCACAGAAGTCCCAAAATGGGTCTCCCTCGAAGCTATAGATCTTTACCCACTGACAGTTGACAATATACTATGGTTACCCCCCCCCGTCCGAGGCACTATAGTCAACCCCATTACCAGTCACTCCTTAAAAATCTGGGACAAACTAAGTAAACGCTTTAAACTGATCTCTCCACATAGCCCACTCCTATCCTTCTTACACCACCCCTCTTTCTACCCAGCCTACTCTGAACCTGGCACTTTTTTCAACTGGCAGCAGGCGGGTATAACTAGAATTTCTGACCTTACCACTAACTCCACATTTAAGACATTCAAGGACCTCCAGACCAGCGCCAAACTCCCGCCCTCGGAATATTTCCGATACCTCCAAGTGACCCACTTCGCCAAAACTATAGTCGGTCCCAGAACGAACTTTAATTCTCGATCTCTATATGAAAAAATCTGCACGACCGACCCACATGCTCCTGGCATTATATCCGAACTATATAACCACTTTTCCACACCATCCGCTGGCCTTCCTCTCTACGCTACACAGTGGTCCAAAGACCTACACATATCCCTTACCCCCGAAGAGTGGTCCGACATATGGGCCACTACCAAATCCTCCTCCCAAAATGTGGTAGCACTTGAAACAAACTATAAAGTTTTAATGCGCTGGTACCTGGTTCCAGCGAGAATATCTAAATTCATCCCGAACTACCCATCACACTGTTTCCGAGGTTGCAATGAACATGGCACCCACCTACATATCTGGTGGTCCTGTCAGATAGCCCAACAATTTTGGGCGATTGTCTTCCAAATGATCTCCACAATACTCCATGAGACAGTGCTCCCAGACCCTGCCCTGGCCCTACTCAACCATGTCCAAGGAGAATACACTAGAAGTCAGATCAACCTCCTCCTCCAGCTGACCACCGCGGCCAAGCAAACCATCGCCAAAGCATGGAAAACCCCAAAACTCCACATTGCAGAAATGAAGAATAGAGTAACCCAAGCCATGATCCACAGTAAAATTGAGGCCACAATACTAGACCGGGTCCCCCGGCACACTAAAATATGGACCCCCTGGGTGGACAATTTCCTACCCCCAGATTTTGATCCCAATCTCCTTATCCCATGATCTCTGACCCACCCTTACCACTGTATACAGCGGTCCCCTGGGCCTCACCGTGGCCTCGCCGACACTGATCCTCTCCCACCCTCTATGCCCCAGCCCCTCCTTCTCTACTCTATTCCTTTCCCCCCCTCATCCCTCCTTCCCTCCCCCACAAACTCTACTTGACCCTATGTTCCCTTACTTCGCCAACAAGAACAAGCCCTCATGGCTAAGTTTTCAAAAAGTAGATACCCTAGGAACTAATACCAAGACTGGTACACCATGTTGACATAATCCTAGGAACCCCTCCTGCTGATACAAGTCGACCTCTTTGTTATAACCTACCCCCCTATGCTTATCATCAACCAATGATAGCACTTACCTTACTTGTTTTCTGATGTTTTTGTAATGAATACGTTTTGTATGCAACGTGAATAATGTTTATTCACCGTTTTTGTCTACTTCTTGTTGTACCCTGTATTCTGTTCTAAATAAAAATCTTTGAAAGTAAATGGGTAGTTGTAGTACGTTTTAAGATTGTGACCAGGTGTTAGAGCATTTTCTATGTCGCCCCAGAGGGTCGAGGGTTCAGCTGATAGCCAATCCTTTAGTTATGAAAGAATTGTGGCTAAGAAGTAGTCCTTTAAGTCAATGTAGCCCATACTGCCTTTAGTCCTGTGTTTAATGATGAGATTATGATTACTTCTAGGCTTTTTTCCTTGCCATATATAGTGGGATAATATAGATTGAAGTGAATGAATATAGGAGTTAGGCAGCAGAAGTGGCTTAGTCCTAAAGATGTAAAAAACTTTAGGAAGTACTAGCATTTTAAATGCTGCAAGCCTTCCTGGCCATGTGAATTTGTGTTTGGATAGGTCTGCTGTTTCTTTAAGAAGCATTTGTTTGAGCTTGGCATAGTTAGCTGCAAAGAGCCCTTTTGAAGATTTGGTGAGTGTGATACCCAAGTATGAAATTCCATCATCTGCCCATTGATATGGGAATTTGTGTCTAAGTAAGTTGCTAGTGACAGCATCAAGGCCTAAATCTAATGCGGCGTACACACGATCGGAATTTCTGATGGAAACAGTCTGATGGGAGCTTTTCATCAGATTTTCTGACCGTGTGTATGCCCAACGGTCTTTTTCTGTCGGAATTTCTGACGGACTTTGAATTGAGAACCTGTTCTAAATTTTTCCAACGGAAAACCTTTCTATCGGATTTTCCGATCGTGTGTAGGCAATTCCGACACGCAAAATTCCGACACATGCTCGGAAACAATTCGACGCATGCTCGGAAGCATTAAACTTCCCTTTTATAGTGCTGTCAAACGTGTTTTATGCCGCTGTGTTATTGACCGTCAGAATTAGGTGTGATCGTGTGTAGGCAACACAGCTTGAGCGGAATTCTGTCGGAATTCCGTCGGAAAAACCGACACAGTTTTTTCCGACGAGAATTCCGATCGTGTGTACGCGGCATAAGACATATGACTTATGTTCATTTACTTTATAATATGATATGGAACTAAATCTATGTAGCAATTGTTGTACCGAAGCCAGGGAGGAAAGAGGGTTGGTGATCATGATGATGACATCGTCTGCAAAGAGGTTTATTTTGTGCTCATGGGATCCCACTTTAATACCAGTAATAGATGAGTTGGTTCTAACATGTTCCGCTAGTGGTTCCATTAAAAGATTAAAAATCAACATTGGTCTGACCACGTTATTTTGGAGATCCGATATGTGGGGTAGCAGCCATTTGTCCACTAAGAAGAGATCAATCCTTGTATATGAATTGTGGCGATGAGAGAAAAATTAATAGTCACGTTCAGTAGGGTGATGGCATCTCCATACATCGAACAAGTCTTTGGTTCTGGTGAAGGTGTTTAATGGTGAAGTGCGTCTGGATTTTTGGGATGACGTGTCCATGGAAACATCTGGAACTAGGTTAAAATCGCCACAGAGAATGAGATGGCCATGGCGGAAAGAGTCAATCTTTGTCATACATTTTTTCAAGAATTTGAATTGGTTGGAATTGGTCTTATAGGTTCACAAGTGTATATCTTACAGTATTGAAGGTGCAGTCAAGGGCTAGGAATCTTCCTTCCGTGTCTATTAAGGTGTCATGTAAGGTAAACAAAACGGAACTCTTGATGGCTATCAGCACACCATTTTTCTTTTGTGGCCCAGAGGCTTTGAATATGTGGGGGAAGTGGATATTCAAACATTGGGGTGGTGATCATGAAATGAGTCTCTTGGATACAAATCACTTCACTGTCAAGTGCGGTGAGCCACATAGATTTTCTCTTGGCCGGATGATTCAAGCCTTTGGCATTGAGAGAAATGGCATCCTGTATATAGGTGTGTGTGGGTAGCGTAAAAGAAAAAAGGAGACTTACAGTTAGTAGTGATGGGTGAGTCCTTCAAAGAGTAGTCGTGAGGTTTCCTGGTGGTTCTTTTGATCTTGAGGGGATGAAGTTGAAATCTGGGATGAGTCGATTCCTGTGTTCTCAGAGCAGGAGTGTATAAGAATCAAAGAGGGGTTAAAGGAAAATTGCACGGGTAAGAGCAACAATGAGGGTGAGAGGGTAGGGAACAGCAATGAACTTAGGACTGCTGAAAATCGTGGGGGTAAAAGTTTGTGTGCTGTCAGCAACGAGCAGGCACTGAGACGAAGCATGGTACAGTAAAAGCTCATTTGGATATGTATTTACCACTAATCCGGGATTCAAGTTGCATGGGCGACAATGTTATTGTTGCTAGTGCCGTGGGCACTAGGTTGGTTGTGGAGGCTGGGTTGGGGTGTTTCTTCAGGAATGATTCCCCAGTTGCAGAGCAATTGGATTCCTTCTCCTACAGTTGTGATGTGATGTTTCAGTCCATTTTTGTTGACTATTAGTTTTGTCGGGAACCCCCATTGGTAGGGGATTTTGTGGTTGTTGAGAGGTTCAGTGATAGTGCTCAGCTGTCGCCTTTGCAGGCGTGTAAAGGCCGAGATGTCAGAAAACAATTGTAGTTTTGAATAAGGAGCTGGGAGTTGACCCAAATGTCTTGTTTTGCTCAGTAGCATATCTTTGGCATGATAAAAGTGGATCTCTAGGGATGCTTGCGGGTATATGAGGGGGCTTAGGGAGGCGGTGAATGCAGTCTATGATGGTTTCCATCGAGGACAGGTCCGGTAGGAGAGTGGCAATTTATTTTCTGGCGTAGGGGTTTAGGTCTGGAGGTAGAATAGATTCAGGGATACCCCGTATGTTGACGTTGTTACGCCTGGAGCTGTCCTCGAGGTCTGCCATTTTGGCTCTGACCCAGTGATGTTCATCTCTGGTATGGTCATGTGTGTCAACAAGGTCATTAACCGTTTCAGCAATGTCAGTCATTCTGCGTTCAACTCGGTCCACTTTTTGGTCAATAAGTGACATTTCTTCCTTAACCACTTCAATACCAGGCACTTAGACACCTTCCTGCCCAGACCAATTTTCAGCTTTCAGCGCTGTCGCAATTTCCGTGCAAATTGCGCGGTCATACAACACTGTACCCAAACAGAATTTTTATCATTTTGTTCCCACAAATAGAGCTTTCTTTTGGTGGTATTTGATCACCTCTGTGATTTTTTTATTTTTTGCGCAACAAATAAAAAAATACCGAAAATTAAAAAAAAACAAGTTTTCTTTGTTTCTGTTAAAACTATTTGTAAATAAGTACGTTTTCTTCTTCAATGATGGGCACTGATATGGCTGCACTGACAAGGCAGCACTGATGAGGTGGCACTGATGTTCACTGATGATGGGCACTGATAGGTGGCACTGATGGGCACTGATAGGTGGCACTGGTATGCGGCACTGATGGGCACTAATAGGTGATACTGATGGGCACTTATAGGTGGCACTGATGGGCACTTATGGGTGGCACTGATGGGTAAATATGGGTGGCATGGATAGGTGGCATGGATGGCCACTGATGGGCACGGATGGGCACTGATAGGTGGCACTGCTGGACACTGATGGGTGGCACTGATGACACTGATGGGTGGCATTGCTGGGCATAACTGTTTTTCATTGGTACATAAAGGTGCCAGTCAGTGCCCATTTGTGGGCACTGACTGGCACAGATTGGACATCATTTGCACATGTGGATGGCCAGGGGGGTACATACCTGGCCATTCACATGTTGCCCACTTCCCTGGTGGTCCTAGTGAAGTCCCTGGTGGTCCAGTGTGGGCATCTGAGGGGGGGGGGGGGGCTACACTGATAAACAATCAGCGCAGACCCCCCGTCAGGAGAGACGTCGATCGGCTCTCCTCTACTCGCGTCTGTCTGATCACCAGATTTTCCTGTTGACATTGTGTTCAGCCGTGATTGGACTCCGCCGGAGGCTCTTTACCGAGACTGACACACTGCTCCACAGATCGCTGCGATGTGCGCCCCCACGGGCACACGGCGGCATGTTAGCCACGCCCCCCAAAAGTTGCTATTTAAAGAGGATCCCAATATTCTGGAAAGAATATTCACTCAAATGTTTACAACACATGGATATACAATTATAGTGCCAGTTTACCTCCCAGAATCCAAAAGACCATGACTTTTCACGTAAAATTATAGAAATCATGTTAGAGAGCCATGCTAAAAATGCCCCCTTCTTCTGTTTTTAGCAATTTTCCTAAAGGTGAAAAAAGAACACAAACCTTTTTAAATTGAATCATTTGCAACTGATATAATGTTGCTAAAATGGTTTAATTTAGAAGTAGAAATCATAATATGGTCTATGGAAATATGGAAAATGATGTGTAACCATCTACAAGGGGCACCATCATAAATGGTGGTTAAAGGGACTCCAGGATTTGAAACATATCAGCTACCTTTGAAAATCATAGGAAAAACCAGAACAGATTCTAAAATAATAAAAATTATATAAAGATTTTCAGCCAAACACTACTCCTGCTAAGTAGGTATGAGTGAATCTGGCCAGCATTGGTTAAGACTCCAAACTTAGCACCAAATCCCATTGAAGTACATGCAAGCTAAATACTGTTATATTCTCATGCCATTTTTAAGGCTAATAGGCAAGATATTGTTCAAAAAAGAGCATAGAGAGTTGGGCACTGCCATAGGGACATGTAATAAGACATGTAATAAGACATGTAATAAGACAAACTGTTCAGTGGGGAGATGGTCTTTTTATACTTCTTAAAAGGCAATATTGCAAATACACAAATAGCATGCTTAGGGGATGCCTTAAACCTTATATATCATGCTGCCTGGGTGGTCATAAAAGGGAGGGCAGCAAGAGTGTGCCCCTTTTTTCCTGTAGCAGACTATAGTCCTTGAATGCCTAATTATAATAAGAGGTCCCCAGATATCCACCCCCACCCAGGGTAAAAATTACATTAGTACTCTTTACTAGACATGCGCACACTGAAATATTTTGTTTCAAATTTTTGTTTTTGTCCGAAAAATAAATTTTTTTAGCTACTCCCTAAATACGTTTTTATTTATTTAGTTTCGTTTAAAAATTAATTAGTCTGAAAATCAGAAATAATTAAGGTTGAATCTGTCATTGAAGGCTTATGGTGTCTGTTGAATGTTCTAAGAAGATTTGACGGAGCAGCTAAACTGTACAACGCCACAATCATACATTTACGGTCGAATGTTCCACCTACAAGCTATAGTAGAATTCTTATGTTGTATAACACTAGAAATAATTATATTTATTAATTATTATTACTAATCAACCAACATTAGAATTCTTCTATAGCCTATGGGCAGAGCATTTGACCATAAATGTCCACTCGTGCTGACTGCTTCAGCAAATCTTTATGTCAAATCTTTTCTCTCTATGTCGAATAATCTTGGAATAATAGAGTTAGGTTAGGCACATTCAACCTTTTTTGCTATTGTCTCTATAATGTTGACTCTTTTCTCTCTATGTCGAATCTTTTCTCTCTATGTAGAATAATCTTGGACTAATAGAGCTAAGGTTAGGCACATTCGACCACAGGTTCAATGGACACAGATCGCTAATGTCAGCGTCATGTTGAATCTCCTATCTATATCGAACTGTTGTCACAATGAAAATGAAAATAATGCATTTGTTGATGTCCGATCTTTCGGTTTTTTGGATCCCTCGCGTTTGTTCTCATTTGTTAAAATGATAACGAAAATACCGGAAATTTGGATGAAAATGCATTTGGACAAAAATGAATGCATGTGTCCACTCTTTACCCATTACCACAAAGAGTGGCTCCTGCCAGCCCTTTAAGGTGTGTAAATTCTGGGACTTTCTGAACATGCGATCAGTGTGGTTGGCTGTCACATGATTGGGAACACATCTCACCAGCTCCCAATCAAAAGCATACTATGATTGTGACAGCTTGTAATAAGGTGTGTGCTTATTTACATCTAACTCTTTGGGAATTGCTAAGGAGTACTAATGTACCCCTGTACTCATTCCCCTTGGAGGGGGCAGATATCTGGGGGCTCCTTTATTTTGTATTGCAGATTCCACTTTAAGTCCCCCCCCCCAGTTATACTCCCACATGTTGCTTAGGGAACATGCTGACAAAGTGCCTTGTAAGGGGAGAAAGGCCTTCCTTCAAGGGTACCCCCTCAAAATTGAAAAGTATGTGGCCCAATTTGATGCAAATCCATCTTCAGTCATGATGACTCAATGCCAGCCAATGTGTATATGTTGAATTCCAATCACTGAATGACAGTTATTCAAATATCCCTGACACGGTCTTTATATTAGTGCAGCACCAGGGATAATGCGTCAATTACATCACCCATGATCCCTGGTGTTGTGTTTGCAATATAGCAGCCAGAAAATCTGAGTGGGTGGTTACCTTAGTTTGGTGGGTCAATGAATGGCAAAAAGGCTGGGTTCACCTCAGACTTGAACTGAACCCAAGTTTCATCTCTACTTCAGTTCTAAGCCATGAGTTACACTACTGCAGTGATCATTTTCTTGCTAAATTGAACAATAGTAGATTTTACTCCTGCTCAGCAGCACCACACAAAGATCTAGTACATGTGTTTTTTTGTTTCGTTTTTTTGTAGTATTTAGATTAAATTCCATATTATGTAAGTCTATCTTTTTTATTTTTAACCACTCCCGGACCACCGCACATTGTTATACGTCCTAACATTGAAGAGGAATATCGTTGTTATGGCAGCATCTAGCTGCCATAACCCCAGTATCCTCTTTTTTGTCCGGCAGTCCGGTTTCCCATAATAGTGGTCTCTGCAGCGGATTTGCAGCAGGCTCGCCGTAAGATCACCCCCTGCAGAAATCGGGTGCCCTCCGCCGCTTACCGGAGCCATGGGAGGCAATCGGATCCTCTCACGTCAGTGGCATGGAGATGAGTGAGGGGAAGATGGCCCCCACCCATCTCCATACCATTGCAGGGCAGAAGCAACGTCAAAACGTCACTTCCACCCATAGCTCTTAAAGGGACATTTATTTATTTATTTTTTTAAATTACAACATTATTTTTTATTCCATTTTAGTGTAAATGTGAGATCTGGGGTCTTTTTGACCTATTTGACATATTTAAGTAGTGCTGTCATGCTTTTTTCTAATACAATGGATGTGGCACAATTTTTTTAAAAAGAACAGTGTAAAAATAAAAAATACAAGGTAAAATAAATAAGACATTTTTTTTTAAACATGCCCCATCCCGCCGAGCTTGTGTGCAGAAGCGAACGCATACGTGAGTAGCGCCCGCATATAAAAAAGGTGTTCAATCCACACATGTCAGGTATTACCGCGATCGGTAGAGCGAGAGCAATCATTTTTAGCCCTATACCTCCTCTGTAACTCAAAACATACAACCAGTAGAATTGTTTAAACGTCTCCTATGGAGATTTTTAAGGGTAAAAGTTTGTCGCCATTTCACGAGCAGGCACAATTTTAAAGCATGACATGTTGGGTATCAATTTACTTGGTGTAACATTATCTTTCTCTTATAAAAAAATTGGGCTAACATTACCGTTGTCTTATTTTTTAATTCAAAAAAGTGTTTTCCAAAAAAGTGCGCTTGTAAGACCGCTGAGCAAATATGATGTGACAGAAAGTATTGCAACGACCGCCATTTTATTCTCTAGGGTTTTAGAAAAAAATGTATAATGTTTGGGGGTTCTAAGTAATTTGCTAGCAAAAAAAACATGTTAACATCAAATCTCAAAATGAGGCTCGGTCCTTAAGTAGTTAAATGCAATAGCCAAAACACATCTGGTAAATGGCCATTGGATAGAAATATTGATATAAATCTGATGACTTTGCTACTTCAAAACTGTGCTACAGTTTACAATATGGGAAAACCTTTTTATTATTTGCCTTAGGGTCTACAGAACAATGCTTTACATTGCGCTTCAAGCAGTTTTGGCAGTTAAGAAACAAAAATAAACAATTCTGCAAATTCTGTTTCTTTTACAAATAACACTCATCGTCCAGGGAAATCTTTGATTTAGGCTGTGAGAGTCTGGACATTTGCTGTGCTAATGACTATGCGTTGTTATGTAACAAGCCTTTATATTCACTTTATCCCTCTGGTTAAGAAACCATAAAAAAACTAAAACTAGAGGAATGTGGGAAAAAAAGGCTTCCTAGGAGACCGATTTTCAGTTTTACATTCTTCCAGGCCTACTGAGGTTTAGATTAATTTCAAATGGTTGCTATTTAATTTAATCCCTAAAAGGCACCACAGTGTCCCAAATTTCTTATGCAGCAAAAGGTGGTTCTACAAAGTATTGACTCAGGGGGGCTGAATACAAATGCATGCCACACTTTTCAAATATTTGTAAAAAACAAATTGAAAACTATTTATAATTTTCCTTCCACTTCACAATTATGTGTCACTTTGTATTGGTCTATCATATAAAATCCCAATAAAAAATATATATGTTTTTGGTTGTAACATGACAAAAATTTGGAAAATGTCAAAGGATATGAATACATTTCCAAGGCACTGTATATATGGGCACAAACTAGATGCCCTCCCTTTGCTTGTTATTTACAATGCATGCCTGGACCTAGTTTTAGGATTTTTTTGGATTATTTTTTCATTTCACTTTTAAAAGGCTAATACTTGACAGTATTACTTAACAACTACCATGTCTATATTTGAACAACAAAAAAAAAAAACATACCACAGCAGTTAACTTCTACAGTGTATGTGTCTTTCCTACTATCAGTGCCTTTGCAACCCAACTCCATATTAGGCAAATAATAAATACTGAAGTCTCCAGCTGTAATAAAAAATAAAAAAGCAACTCTGGATGCTATACTTTTTATGTCTCCTGTACTGTTCCTGCTGACTGTTTCTCTTTTGGGTTGAATAACACTGGGCATCACTCTGCTCCTTACCCTGGACTCACAGGATGATGCAGCACATAAGCACCACATCATTATATGGCATTAAACTCTGAAGCATTTAGAATCTGCAAATCAAAAATACATAATTCCAGACATTAGACAAAAGATGGATAAAGGAAGCCACTGCTAGAAGGAACAGCAAGAGAAAGGGCATAGATCACTTTAAGAATCCTTTACGAGTTGCATTGTGCTTGTTTTTCCCTTATTTTTTATGTATTATATTTTTTTCAGGATTTTTTCACAGAAACACGACAAAAAGAAAATTTTATAAAAATTTTAAGCAACAGGAAACAATATGCATTTTTGGATTTAAAGCATAAGCTGTGAAACTGATGAGAGAAAATGCTTTGTTCCTGAAGATTGTTTTTTCTTATCAGAGAGTGCAATGTTCCATGTGTCTAATATGTCAATACAAGTAGTAAAGGAAACAAAAGTGTGACTTTTATGATTTCATTAAGTCATTTAACATATAACTCTTTAAATAACAATTTTTACTACAAAAGGGTTATTAAATCACATTCAACGTTTGTACTTTGCAAAATATCAGAACTATCACCTCCTAATTAGCACCTATCAGCCTGTAAATACTACATCATAACTTTAACAAATAAGTTGTTATATCCACTTTAGCAGAATTTGTCTGAATCACCAGATATGCATATGTAATGGTATAATAAACCCTCTAAGTGTTTCTAAAACCAACTGTCTACATCTTCCATAGATAAGTAGGTTAATAATCTAGAATTACATAATAAATGTTTTCTATTTTTATGTAAACACAACAAAATATGTATTCATAGGAAAAATCTATCCAACAAATAAACATACATTTTACATGTACTATATATATGTACAGGGGGTCCCCGGGTTACAAACAAGATAGGGACTGTAGGTTTGTTCCTAAGTTGAATCTGTTTGTAAGTCGGAACAGGTACATTTTTTAAGTGTAGCTCCAGCCAAAAAAATCAATTTTTACATCTTTTAGATAACATAGAGAAGGGTTGTCACCCTGGTAACATTTGTTTTGCTGTCTGTGCCCCTGTTCAGAAGATTTCACCTTACCCTCTGTCCCAATGACAATTGAATTTTGAAAATTTTGGGTTGATAGGGAAACATGGACTGGTGATAAAGCATCAGTGGAGACACCTTTTCCCCATATTAACTCTTACAGGAGAGAATTTCCCTTCCTAGGGGTGGATTTCCTCTCACTTCCTGTTGTCTCCCTCCATTTGTAAGTAGGAGTCGTTTGTAAGTCGGATGTTTGTAAGTAGGGGACCCCCTGTATAGCTAAGCCAATGTTAAAAACATTGTTACTGTGAACAAATAGGTATACTGTGTGTCTGGGAGAACTGCAGAGGGTTACTCACAATGGGGAAGCCCAATCAAATTCGTTACAGAATATTTGAAAAGTATTAACATAAAGCAATAGCAATATCACAGTGTAAGCTTGCAGATTTATCCACCTTTGTTAGATAAGTATGTAATATAACCGTCCCTCCCCCCCTCCCCGACACAAATATAAATGTCCAAGATTCCCTTAAGACATAAATGTAGTCAGGAAAGTCCAGTTTGTTCCAATATATGAAGAGAACAGAAATTACTCAAGGGAAAGATGTTCAGCATGAATCTAAAAAATACATACATATTGGCGCCATTGAGTTATCTTCTTCTTCTGTAAATGCTTGAAGTTGTTCCCAAATTGGAAGTATGAATTTCGGAACTTTTACTTTGGAAAATAATGTTCTGCCATGATCCCTGCTTTGGAAAAGAGTCTCCTGCCACCATTCCTGGCACCATTAGCATAGCCTCCCTACTGTTGGAAGCAGGTGATATGTTGGGAACTGTCATCCCTTTTTACACCCCCGACAGTCACCAAAAAGTGTTCACATGCTCTGGAAGACCACACCAATGAAGCAGTGTTGTGATATCAAACACAGAATCGTAAAATCAAAGAGTGATGTTAATATCTCATTTCACATGACAGAGGGAAAGAGAAAACCTAAACTCATTAGTCCATAAGAGCATATATTCAAAGAATCTGAACATTTGAAGTGCTAACATTGGTGCTTTTGAAAGAAACTAATTTGCTAGCAAACATACGCCTCTGGACAATCCAAAGGTAAAACACAGTGATTTTGCACATAATTTCCTTTCTCAAAAAATAACATTAAAAAATATTTTTTTATTAGTCTTGTTAATATAAAATAATGCTTGGTAAAGTGTTGCATTGTTCTTTTGAGCCTGCATGTAGAGTTTAATGTACAGTTTCAAGCCATTTTCACATTCTTCAGGCTTTCTCCTTTCTTCTTTTATGTAAAATATGTTGTTTATAGAACTCAGTAGCTTATGCAAAATTTGCATATCTAAGGGATAGTGACTCATGTCTTACTGAAATGCTCCCTGTCAAACAAAGTCTCAAAACAAGCAGTGCTGTGTATTAGCCAGCCCATAGTGCTTTGGGAATACTTTGTTATATATTAAATGTTAATTTGTAAAACAAGGTGCGTATATACTGTAGACAGTAAAAAACAAATGGAAACAATAAAATTAATTTGACCCAAAACTCAGAACTTAACTATATCTGAGCATCCTAAACTGAAAACACAATTTAATTTATTTGTAATATTCAAAGCAAACTCATCCATCCATCCATGTCTCCATGCTTTTTTTTTTTTTTGAGAAATCACTCCCACAAGCAATGGTCCCAAGAATTGTATTAAAAAAAAGTAGAGTGTACACTTACAAATTGTGACAGGTTTCATACAGAAGTGCCAACAGTATATCTCAACCCCCATGAAAATGAGAGATAAGTTAAAAAGCAAAATAGAAAACCTATTAAATAAAAGGAAATTAAATAACCAGTGGTGAATGAATAATCAGTGGGGTAAAGCTTGTGTTACTGATGTGGGGAGCTATAGGCTAGAGAGATATTTAAAGTTATGTCGCAAAAAAAAACACTATGTGATGATCTTCTCAAAGCTATGAACGGGATGGTTAGTTTGTTAGGTCATGACTTCCCTTTCACAGTTACCGGTAAAATAAGAGGGCCACTTGTGTTAAAAGAGGGAGATATTAAATAAAAAGGAGAAGAGAGGGTTAGAATAAATGAAAGGGGAGTGGGTAAAGCAGGAAGAGAAGAAAAGATGATGGAGCAGGGGAACAGAAACAAAGCTGGGGTGTTACCCCAGAAGCTGAGATGAACTCAGTGATGCATAAGTTACAGTTCTAAAAAGCATGAGGCTAGTTGACAAGATGGAAAATGATTTAGCCTGAGACTGCCAGGTATCTAAAAATGTATCATGTGTATTGTGAGTTTATTGTTAATAAGTGTGCCATGTACATGGCTTTTTACCTCATTGAAGCTGAGAGTTGGCGACCTTCATGCTCTCACTGTTGTCTGCTTTGTGGCCATGAAGATATAGGTTATGCTCCCATTAGGTGATGATGTCTATTGGTATATGTAGAAGTCATTTGGCATGCCGCCACACACATGCATGATGGGGGGAAAGCTTCTATACTCCTGAGTATGTCTATGTAGACTAAACAGGTAAGGGCAGCACTTCCCAGGATCCTGCAAGTAACACACTTCCACACTTGCTCTCATTTCTTCATGATTTTATGGAGGGAGCCAAAGTTGTCATAGAGACTTTACTTTAAATATGCCTGCCTTTGTTCATTTCATTACATGGATTGTTCACAGCAACCAACAGCCAGCAGGATTGAGGATACACTTAAGCCGCGTACACACGAAGGGACAATCCCGGGGGATTATCCGCTGGACTGAAGTCCAGCGGATAATCCCCTCGTGTGTAGGCGCCGGCGGACTTTTAGGCGCCAAAGTCCGGCGGACTTTTTGGCGCCAAAGTTTTAAGTTTGGTTTTAAAATTATCCGCTGGACTTGGCAGTCCGGCGGATAATCCCGCCGTTAGTAGGCAAGTCCGCGGGACTTTTGAAATGAACGGACTTGCCGCTCATCGGCAAGTCCGTTCATTTAGCACGTGACTTCAGGTTACGTAGCTAGCGTAGGCAGTAAATGCCGCTGCGCTAGCTCCGTGACCTGGCATGGATTTAAAGGGACTCCCCACGCCGAAAAAACGGCGTGGGGGTTCCCCCCCAAATCCATCTCAGACCCTCATCCAAGCACGCAGCCTGGCAGGCCAGGAAAGGGGTGGGGACGAACGAGCCCCCCCTCCTGAGCCGTACCAGGCCGCGTGCCCTCAACATGGGGGGTGCCCTGGGGAAAGGGGGGCCGTGCGCCCCCCCCCACCCCAAGGCACCTTGTCCCCATGTTGATGAGGACAAGGGCCTCTTCCCGACAACCCTGGCCGTTGGTTGTCGGGGTCTGCGGGCGGGGGCTTATCGGAATCTGGGAGCCCCCTTTAATAAGGGGGCCCCCAGATACCGGCCCCCCACCCTATGTGAATGAGTATGGGGTACGATGTACCCCTACCCATTCACCTAAGGTGTAAAATGTAAAGTACAAAAACACACACACTTTTGAAAAAATATTTTATTGCACTGCTCCGGGGGTCTTCTTCCGTCTTGGGGGTCTTCTCGCCGGACTCCCCCGCCATTTACCAAGCTCTTTTACCGAGCGGGGAAGTCCGGCTACCTTCTTCGTCGTCGCCGCCGCCGTCGTCTGGGGGGTCTCGATCCGACGGCGGCGACGACGAAGAAGGTAGCCGGACTTCTCCGCTCGTGAAAGAGCTAGGTAAAAGAGCAGAAGAGAGCGGAGGAGTCCGGCGAGAAGACCCCCAAGACGGAAGAAGACCCCCGGAGCAGTGCAATAAAATATTTTTTCAAAAGTGTGTGTGTTTTTGTACTTTACATTTTACACCTTAGGTGAATGGGTAGGGGTACATCGTACCCCATACTCATTCACATAGGGTGGGGGGCCGGTATCTGGGGGCCCCCTTAGTAAAGGGGGCTCCCAGATTCCGATAAGCCCCCGCCCGCAGACCCCGACAACCAACGGCCAGGGTTGTCGGGAAGAGGCCCTTGTCCTCATCAACATGGGGACAAGGTGCCTTGGGGTGGGGGGCCGCACGGCCCCCCTTTCCCCAGGGCACCCCCCATGTTGAGGGCACGCGGCCTGGTACGGCTCAGGAGGGGTGGGGGCGCTCGTTCATCCCCACCCCTTTCCTGGCCTGCCAGGCTGCGTGCTCGGATAAGGGTCTGAGATGGATTTGGGGGGAACCCCCACGCCGTTTTTTCGGCGTGGGGAGTCCCTTTAAATCCATGCCAGGTGACGGAGCTAGCGCGCCGGCACTGCCTACGCTAGCTATGTACCTGAAGTTACGTTCGAAATGAACGGACTGCTCCGTGTGTGGGCAAGTCCGTTCATTTTCAAAAGTCCCGCACACTTTTGGCCGGCGGATTATCCGCCAGAGAAGTCCGTGCGTGTGTGGGCAAGTCCACACGCTCGGAAAGTCCAGCGGACCCAGCTGGAAAGTCCGGCGGGATTGTCCGCTGGACTAAGTCCGCCGGCAAAAGTCTGCACGTGTGTACGCGGCATAAATGTCACTGGTGCTGTACCTAAAAAGTAAAAATGTAGAAATGCGTTAATATTCAGACACATTTTTTGTTATTCGGAGATTGGGATATATCCGAATACCCGAATTACAATATAATATTTTTTTTACTAAATGCTCCGAATAACAAACCAAAATTCAGACTGAAATTCCAGTCGAATTCTAATGCCTTGTACACACGGTCAGAATTTCCGACAGAAAAAGTCCGATCGGATTATGTTGTCAGAAAATCCGATTGTGTGTGGGCTCTATCGGATTTTTCCATCCGAATTTCCGACAGAAAAAGTTATAATTTTCCGACAACAAAATCCGATCAGACTTTTTCCAATCATGTGTTGAGAATTCGATGCACAAAGTGCCACGCATGCTCAGAAAAAATTTGGAGACAAAAGATATTGGCTACTGGCCTCTACGTCATCCCGTCGTATGCTTTATACTTCACGTCGCTCTGAATGATCAAAATTTCTGACAACTTTGTGCGATCGTGTGTATGCAAGACAAGTTTCGGCCAAAATCCGTTGGAAAAAATCAGACGGATTTTGTGGTCTGACTGTGAATGTTCGACCGTGTGTACAAGGCATATCTGTACACATATTTCTGAAATCAAAGACTGTGGGGTTCATTTACTTAAGCTAGAGAGGGAAATGTAGTCACAATTCTGAACGATTCTGCAGAGAAGCCAATTCCAGGTTTTATTGCTAAAGCTAAAGGTTAAAGCTAAAGCTGAGGTTAGGAACTGATTGGTTTCTCTGCAGAATTGTGACTCATTCTTCCCTCTCTAGCTTTAGTAAATAAACCCCTGTGTGTGTTATTAGAGTAACATTTTGAAATAATGCTGTTTTAGTTAAGCCAATGGTGATTTAAAGAGTCATTGTAATCATTTGATGAAGATTTTTCTTTTGTTTGTCCACTTTGCCACAATCGAATAGAAAAAAAAATATCGAACGTTTTTGATTCGACCAGTTTAAAATGTATCGATTTGAACGTTTCGAATTGAAAAAAAATCTGTATATTCAAAAGAATTAAAAAAATTCTGAATAAAAATTTTGAATAGGAATCCCGAATACGAATTGAACGAATCAATTACATTTAACTAAACTAAATAACTAGATTTACTAATCGAAACTAAACAAAACAAATGTTATTGTCATGCATATGTCTACTAAAAAGATGTTTAACTAAACTTTAGCTTTAAGTTTGGATACACTTTAACCTTTTACTGCCAAAAAAACTATGGCAGTGGCTTAGGGGTGTTTTGCACACACTCCTGGCATTTGTAGCCACACATCTTGGATTGCTTCGACCCACCCCCATTACTGCAGGTCCCCTCCCTCTGGGTAAAGTGGAGAAAGATCTCCCCTTCAAGTTATTGACCCTGAAGCAACATGTTAAACATCACTTCTGGGTCCTAGTGTCACTGTCCTCAGTCTGTATGACTGGGGAAGAATCTAATGGAGCACATTGGAAGGCAGGTGAGAAATTTTTTAGTAAAAAAAAAAAAAAAGTGTAAAAAAAGTAAATTTCATCAAAGCACATAAAATCCCCCCAAATAGTTGCCCCGCGCCCCCCCCCCGCGCCCTGATATACACACACATACAAATATAAATGACCGACCGCCCCATGTACATATACGTCGGCAGAATGGCACGTACAGGCAAAATCACGTACCTGTACGTGACATTCTTCCGGCGGGTGGGGTGTCCGATCGGAACCCCCTCCGCCGGCGGGGACGGTCGGCATCGCTTCAGGAGCGATCCGGGACGAGGGGACGGCCAGTGGTTTCTGGCCACCCCCTCGCGATCGCTCCTGGCGAATGAAAAGCTTCCCCTTCCTGTCTATTGTATAGACAGGAAGGCGGAAGTGATGTCACGTGACCGTGACTACCGTGACTATGTGACCATGTCTATGTGACCGGAACGCCGAGGAGAGAACGTGTAAAGGTTAGTGCACAAACAGTACACTGACACCAGTACACATAGGCACATATTCCACCCCCCTGTCACCCCCTGATCACCCCCCAGATCACCCCCCCCCCCCCCAGTCACAGTGTCACTAATTGCAGTGATCATTTATTTACTGATCACTGCATTTAGTGTCAGTGTGACTGTAATAACTGTCAGGGCAATTAGTTTTAGGTCCAAGGTAGCCCCCTAGCCCCCCCTAATAAAGGTTTAACCCCTGATTGCCCCTAGTTAACGCCTTCACCCCCTTTTGCCAGTGTCACTAAGCGATCGTTTTTCTGATCGCTGCATTAGTGTCGCTAGGTAACCATTTTTTTTTTTTTATTTTAACCGCCATGTTTATATAGGTTCATAAATAGGTTTATAGGTCAGGTACCCCCATATTACAACCTAAATAAAGGTTTTAACCCCCTGATTGCCCCTAGAGTTAACCCTTTCACCAGTGATCACCGTATAAGTGTCACTGGTGACGCTGGTTAGCCAGTTAGTTATTTCGTTATTTTGGTTCCCCGTCAGGTTTTTATATAGCGTCAGGTACCCCCATATATTACCTAATAAAGGTTTAACCCCCTGATTGCCCCTAGTTAACCCTTTCACCCCCTTTTGCCAGTGTCACTAAGCGATCGTTTTTTCTGATCGCTGCATTAGTGTCACTGGTGCCGCTAGGTAGCCAGTTTTTTTTTTTTAGGTTAACCGCCAGGTTTATATAGGTTCATAAATAGGTTTATAGGTCAGGTACCCCCATATTACAACCTAAAGGTTTTAACCCCCTGATTGCCCCTAGAGTTAACCCTTTCACCAGTGATCACCGTATAAGTGTCACTGGTGACGCTGGTTAGCCAGTTAGTTATTTCGTTATTTAGGTTCCCCGTCAGGTTTTTAAATAGCGTCAGGTACCCCCATATATTACCTAATAAAGGTTTAACCCCCTGATTGCCCCTAGTTAACCCTTTCACCCCCTTTTGCCAGTGTCACTAAGCGATTGTTTTTCTGATCGCTGCATTAGTGTCACTGGTGCCGCTAGGTAGCCAGTTTTTTTTTGTATTACTGTTACGGGTGACGCTGGTTAGTTAGCTTGTTTTTTATACTGTCAGGGCACCCGCCATTTATTACCCAATAACGGTTTAACCCCCTGATCGCCCGGCGGGTGATATCAATTAGTTTTTAGGGTCAAATAAGGTCTGCGTCGCCCCAGGTTAGTGCCAGTACCGCAAACACCCACGCGCAAAGCATACACCTCCCTTAGTGGCACAGTATCTGAACAGATCAATATCTGATCTGATCAGATCTATACTAGCGTCCCAGCAGTTTAGGGTTCCAAAAAAACGCATTGTTAGCGGGATCAGCCCAGATACCTCCTAGCACCTGCGTTTTCCCCCTCCACCCAGCCCAGCCCACCCAAGTGCAGTATCGATCGATCACTGTCACTTACAAAACACTAAGCACACATAACTGCAGCGTTCGCAGAGTCAGGCCTGATCCCTGCGATCGCTAACATTTTTTTTGTGGTAGCGTTTTGATTCAGTCGCTAACAGTCAGGAGCTTTTTTACCTGTGAATCTCAAAAAAAAAAAAAAAAAAACAAAAATAGTTGTCGTTTTATTGTTCTCTCTCTCTCTCTATTCTCTCTCTATTGTTGCTCTTTTTTTACTCCATTCTATTCTGCAATGTTTTATTATGTTTTATCATGCTTGCTTTTCAGGTATGTAATTTTGTTTACTGTGTTTTGGTGTTAAGCATTTTTTTGTTTTCAGGTGCGCCATTCAGTTGCAGCGCGGATTTATTTATCTTGACAGCAACAGCGTTTGCTCCCACGATACATAAAGCCGCGACTCCAACGCTGTAGGAGGTGATTTCACCACCACAGTTTAAAAAAAAGAGCATATGTGCCGAAGCATGGGGGGCAGCAGGGGGGGGGGGGGGAGCGATTGGCTCCTAATGCCACGTACATACGGTCGAAATTCCGACCGTGTGTACACGGCATAACTTTTGCGGGAGGATGCCCCCATGCATCGGCATATATAAATGGTGCATGTATGCCCATCATTAGAAGTGGGTGGATGAAGGGAGGTATTCTAATGGTGGGCATACCCACCAATCAATCTCTTTTTTTCGTTCAGCCAAGAGGCTGCATGAAAAAAAAAAGATTACAATATATGTCCAGTATGTTGCTGGACTTTGAATGGTTATACCAGAATGATGCCTGCAGGTTTAGGTATCATCTTGGTATCATTCTTTTCAGCCAGTGATCGGCTTTCATGTAAAAGCAATTCTAGCAGGTAATTAGCCTCTAGACTGCTTTTACAAGCAGTGGGAGGGAATGTCCCCCTCCCGGATATAAACCGCGCCATTGGGAAATTGGGAAAGCATTTTATCACACCAATCTTGGTGTGGTCAGATGCTTTGAGGGCAGAGGAAAGATCTAGGGTCTAATAGACCCCAATTTTTTCAAAAAAAAGAGTACCTGTCACTGCCTATTGCTATCATAGGGGATATTTACATTCCCTGAGATAACAATAAAAATCATAACAAAGAAAAAAAAATGGAAGGAACAGTTTAAAAATAAAATAAAAAAGCTAAATAAATAAAAAAAAAAAAAAAAAAAAAAAAAAAAAAAAGCACCCCTGCCCCCCCTTCTCTTGCGCAAAGGCGTACACAAGCGTTGGTCTGGCGTCATATGTAAACAGCAATTGCACCATGCATGTGAGGTATCACCGCAAAGGTCAGATCGAGGGCAGTAATTTTAGCAGTAGACCTCCTCCGTGAATCTAATGTGGTATCATGTAAAGGCTTTTAAAGGCTTTTAAAAATGTATGTAGTTTGTCGCCACTGCGTGTTTGTGCGCAATTTTAAAGCATGTCGTGTTTGGTATCCATGTGCTCGGCCTAAGATCAAATTTTTTATTTCATCAAAAATTTGAGCAATATAGTGTGTTTTAGTGCATTAAAATAAAAAAAAGTGTATTTTTTCCACAAAAAATGCGTTTGAAAAATCGCTGCGCAAATACTGTGTGGAAAAAAAAAAAATGCAACACCCACCATTTTAATCTGTAGGGCCTTTGCTTTAACAATATATATAGTGTTTGGGGGTTCAACGTAATTTTCTTGCAAAAAAAAAATATGTTTTCATGTAAACAAAAAGTGTCAGAAAGGGCTTTGTCTTCAAGTGGTTAGAAGAGTGGGTGACGTGTGACATAGGCTTCTAAATGTTGTGCATAAAATGCCAGGACAGTTCAAACCCCCCCCCCCCCCCAAATGACCCCATTTTGGAAAGTAGACACCCCAAGCTATTTGCTGAGAGCAATGTTGAGCCCATTAAATATTTTTTTTTTTTTGTC
The DNA here is from genome assembly GCA_028564925.1 of Lithobates sylvaticus. Classification (NCBI taxonomy): domain Eukaryota; kingdom Metazoa; phylum Chordata; class Amphibia; order Anura; family Ranidae; genus Lithobates; species Lithobates sylvaticus. Next base: position 159,063,547 of record CM053032.1, read on the forward strand.
CCAAGAGATTGAATAATGAAAAAAAAAAAATATATATATTTTTTTTACAAAAAGTTGTCACTAAATGATATATTGCTCAAACATGTCATGGGCATATGTGGAAATACACCCCAAAATACATTCTGTTGCTTCTCCTGAGTACGGGGATACCACATGTGTGGGACTTTTTGGGAGCCTAGCTGCGTACGGAACCCCAAAAACCAAGCACCGCCTTCAGGCTTTCTAAGGGTGTAATTTTTTTATTTCACTTCTCACTGCCAATCACAGTTTCGGAGGCCATGGAATGCCCAGATGGCATAAAACCCCCCAAAATGACCCCATTTTGGAAAGTAGACACCCCAAGCTATTTGCTGAGAGGTATGGTGAGTATTTTGCAGATCTCGCTTTTTGTCACAAAGTTTTGAAAATTGAAAAAAGAAAAAAAAAATTTTTTTTTCTTTACTTTCTTCATTTTCAAAAACAAATGAGAGCTGTAAAATACTCACCATGCCTCTCAACAAATAGCTTGGGGTGTCTACTTTCCAAAATGGGGTCATTTGGGGGGGTTTTGTGCTATTTTGGCATTTTATGGCCTTCGAGATTGTGATAGGTAGTGAGGAGTGAAATCAAAAATTTGCACCCTTAGAAATCCTGAAGGCGGTGCTTGGGTTTCGGGGCCCCGTACGCGGCTAGGCTCCCAAAATGTCCCACACATGTGGTATCCCCATACTCAGGAGAAGCAGCAAAATGTATTTTGGGGTGCAATTCCACATATAACTATGGCATGTGTGAGCAATATATCATTTAGTGACAACTTTTTGAAAAAAAAAAAAAAAAATTCTTTTTTTATTTTTGTCTTTATTCAATCACTTGGGACTAAAAAAAAAAATATTCAATGGGCTCAACATGCCTCTCAGCAAATAGCTTGGGGTGTCTACTTTCCAAAATGGGGTGATTTGGGGGGGTTTTGTACTTCTATGCCATTTTAGCACCTCAAGAAATGAAATAGGCAGTCATAAATTAAAAGCGGTGTAAATTCCAGAAAATGTACTCTAGTTTGTAGACGCTATAACTTTTGCGCAAACCAATAAATATACGCTTATTGGCATTTTTTTTACTAAAGACATGTGGCTGAATACATTTTGGCCCAAATGTTTGACTAAAATTGAGTTTATTAGATTTTTCTTATAACAAAAAGTAGAAAATCTCTTTTTTTTTCAAAATTTTCGCTCTTTTTCCGTTTATATCGCAAAAAATAAAAATCACAGAGGCAATCAAATACCATCAAAAGAAAGCTCTATTTGTGGGAAGAAAAGGACGCAAATTTCGTTTGGTTACAAAATTGCATGACCGCGCAATTACCAGTTAAAGTAGTGCAGTGCGAAATTGAAAAAAGACCTCTGGTCCTTAAGCTGACAATTGGTCCATTGTTGGGGGGTTTTATGTAATCTTCAGACCTACAATCATTTTTAAATTATGTTTGCAAAAAACACAAAGATTAAAAATTGAGAACTAATATATATATATGTATATATAATTTATAAAAAAAAATATTATATATAAAGAGATATATATATATATATATATATATATATATATAATTTCAGACTTGCTAATTAACCTACCTTGCTGTCAAGGACCAGTTCCAGTTACGCTTGAAGATCTATGCACCAAACTTTTATAAAGTATGTAGAATAATTTAACATAATGACACTTTTGCCTTTGGCAACAGTGTAGTTTGCTTCTGGCAAGGTGAGAATATTCAGTGACCAGACAAATCATTTAGGATTACTGACATACAAACCTTCATTGTGTGTGGGTGAGCAAAAAAACCTTTAGAGCTTCAAAGGCACTAACTAAACCTATTCCTTATACACATGGGATATGCTGGTGAAATGTATGCATCCACTATTTAAGACAAGAATAAATCTTTGATTGTGTAATCCTAATTTAGCTGGTCTTTAAATGTTTCTCTTGTCAAGTTATTAAAATAGCATGCACCTGTGTGGTAACTAAAAGCTGAACCCACACAAGGTGGGAGCATGGAGCCATAGTGCAGTTTATCTCTATTAAAGTGCCTTCACCCATTGGGCCTTGTGTAATGCAAGTGGGACCTCTTATTGAGATTTACCTTGTCCTTAGGCATATTAATAACATTTTCTGTATTTCTTGCATAAATGGCAGTCTAGTCCTTGAATGTATTTTTAAAAGAATATTTCAAACACAAATTGGTGGAATACCCAACAGTAACACATCTTCTCAAAGCTATCAGTAACTGCTTGGAGCAAAGACTTATTCTGTTCCCCTGCATGAAGCAGACAGAAGTTTCATCTATTTTAACAGAGGATCCTGTGTTTTCATTGCACCAGGTAGTGACTACAGCTGCAGACCACTGGAGGTTCAGGTGTTACTCTATTTTCCCCAGCGATATTTCTTTAGCTATTGAATCAACTTGGATGAGGCTGTAGACTAGTAGAGGTTCATGTGTTTCTCCAGTGTCCCCAGAGATATTCTTGTTATCAGTCAGTATAGCGTGAGTGAGGTTTATCCTTGGAACAATCATCAATTTGCGACTCGACTACGCAAATTCCTTCTACATAGGACTACCTAATTACCAGATTGCACGCCTACAAGTCGTCCAAAACACAGCAGCAAGACTAGTCACGGGAAAGAAACCCTGGGAATCCATCTCTCCATCCCTAAGGACCCTCCATTGGCTAATGGTAAAGGATAGAATCACATTCAAGACCCTGCCTCACCCACAAATGTACACAAGGAAACACTCTTCAATACCTATGTGAGAAAATAAAACAATACATACCCAATCGCAGCCTCCGATCAACAAACCAAAACTGCCTTCTCATCCCTAAAGCCCGCTACAAATCTAAGGGAGGACGAAGATTTGCAGTCCAAGGACCTCGGCTATGGAACGCTCTACCCACCAGCATTTGCATGGAAGAAAACTATCGGGCCTTCAGAAAAAAACTCAAGACCCACCTCTTCTAATAAGCAGGAGAACACAGGACAGACCAAGCGCCTTGAGGCGATTCAGTTTGCATTTGCAGCGCTATACAAATCATTCATTCATGTAAAGTGGTATTAAACAGCCATATGCCATAATGTGCTAGTATTCACACACTGTGTATATACACACTTCAATTACTAAAATTTTGTAAAACCAATAAAAAGTGAAAATAAGTAACAAAATAGTGTCAACAATCTCCTCCTCATACACATAAATGTGCACCAACTTGTGTCCATAATTCAATAAAGTCCAGTGCATACAAGATATACAATAGTGAAAATCTTTATATGATTATTCTTAGTGATGCACCTTCATGGCCCCATATCTTCTGTACAAATAGATCTGTCACCAGATGTCAATAGCCTCTTATCACTAAGTAGGTCATATGAGGTGATGTAAGATGTAATGTGCATATGATACATGTTATTATAATGTGTATGACAAGCAGACACCTCTCTCTTAGGATTTTGGTCAGGATTTCCATCTCCCTCACTCCAAATATGTATGAGTTCTCCCCTACTAGAACCTCCAACTCCTCCAATGCTCACCAAGAATTATAGCATCACGAAAAAAAAAAAAAGAACACATTACATCTATGCACTTCCATCTCCATCAGGTCTCCCTTCTAGGTTCACTGTGGCTGCGTGCACATGTGCTCAGTGTACATTATCTCTAACAGGCAGGAGGAAACATTTATGGCAGAAGAGACTGATAGGATTAAACTGGCCATTTTCTTTGTTTACACAGGGCAAAGTAGAAGGGTTGCTGTCATGTACCTTATAGCAGAGTCTGATGCATAGAGGGAGGCCTCTCTTACAACCTGCTCAGGGACCACTGGTGATGAGACAGTGGCCACGAGAGCATGGCGAGGTATGAGTGCCTGTAAGGTGTCCAACTGACCTTATAGTAAAGTAGAAGGTGCTTCACCAGAGATGGGTCAGAAGGCCACAACAGCAGGTGGAATCAGCAGCAGCAGATCTCAGATTTGGCAGACAGCAAGCGGGCAGTTGCTTGCCTGGCAGATGTCTGGTCATAGGTGCAGAAGAGGCTGGCAGCACATGAAGGACCAGCAGGGAACAGGTAAGTTGCTTGCAGAGCTGGGAAGACAGATAACTGGATGCGTGGTCAGAGAAGCCAGGTCAGCAACAAGCAGTCAGGTTCAAGCATGGGCGGCAAGCTGAAGAATGGTCAAGGTTCAAACAGAAGTCAGCAATACTGTAGCAGGCGGATGAGCACGAGGCAAAGCAGAATCCAAAATTCAGAGAAAAGACAAATTCAGGGCAGGTAACATAAAAACGTGGTCAGGACAAGCTGGGTCAATCACAGAAGTCAAACACAGGAACAGATGCAGGAACAAAGGAAGAGCTAAAGGGAGAGCTTTCCCATTTGACAGCAATGGTGCCTTGTGATTGATCCAGCACTGTCACATAAAGTGAGGGTGGGGGATTCATAGCTCCATGTAAGCTCAAAGTCTTGATCCCATTGGTAAAATGGATTAGCATGGGAGCAAGTTTAGGTAAGCACATGCTGCTGGGATGAGGGAAGGTAAGTGATCCATTTGTCTGTATAAACAATAGAAAGGTTTGCTTTCAGGGACCAGTAAAATACTTATGGATAAGGTAACTATAACGTTTAAAATAAATCTGGGACGTAAAGGCTGCAGAAAAATTGGATCAATCAAGTTCAATGTTTATATGAGATATATTCCATTAGGGAAAAAAAAATATTCTTTGCTAACAGCCCAGGAGCAGGTCATATTTTACTTTAATATTAACACAGTGTATTTTGGATGCAGAATAAGAGACAGAAATCCATACGTATAGTGCCTGAAGAAAAAAGGTTAACATGAATTTACCAGGTCAAATAACTGCTGTGAGTACCACGAGAAGCTGTCTAGGCATATGAAAAGAAAGGTAGTAAACAGATATTGCATAGTATACACCAGCTGAATGCAGGAAGCAATGTACAGAATTGAAAAACCAGTGAAAGTCATATCTAAGAAAATGACAGGCAGGTTCCTGTAATACTTGCTATTTGATCAGCTGTCAGTCATGTTTTCAATTTCCAGTCATTCACATTAAAATTTGATTCATTGTGATCAAATTTCCTAAACTCAATATAAAGACTTACCAATTGTAAGGGGTAAAACCAGTATAGATCTGTGTCTAGTTTTAACAGTTACTGATATTCTTCAAATCTGCAAAAATGTAGAGGTCATATCATTTATATCTATCTGAAAACTTTCAGTTTAAATCAGCTAAACACATTGTAAATGCATCATGACAAAATATGTTTTACGCCTTATAGTTTGTTTTCTTTAACAACTTGACAACTTAACCAGACCAATTTTCAGTTTCCGGTGCTCTCACATGTTGAATGACAATTACTCAGTCATGCAACACTGTACCTATATGAAATTTTTGTCCTTTTTTTCCACACAAATAGAGCTTTCTTTAGGTGGTATTTAGGGATGAGCCGAACACCCCCCGGTGGAGTTTGCAGCAGAACATGCAAACAGGCCAAAAATTTGTTCGAACATGCAAACACAGTTAAAGTCTATGGGGCACGAACATGAATAATCAAAAGTGCTAATTTTAAAGGCTTATATGCATATGTTTGGGACAATGCGCACATGAGCCATACTCAATCAGGTCTCCCGCTCCACGTCTTCATTAGGATTCCCGAGTGCCTATGGTACTGACCACCGTACCTTAGACCCCATTGCTTTGGGCAGCTTTGCTGCCTTGTCCTTTTGAACTCTGCTTCTTATTTTTAAATACAACATTTTCAAGTTGATTACTCGGTTCCCCGTTGGGAACATGGTTGTTCCTGTTCCTTATGTTGAACACTCTCTTAGCCCGTGTCTTTGGCACAACGCATTGGCACTCAACGAAGTCGAGCACAGGGCTATTAACACCCTACCTTCCCTCCCACAACCCCACTTGGAACCTTCTTCCAACAATTTTCACAAGACTGCACTTTCCTTAGGGAAGAACACATTCCTCAGATCAAATTCGATAAAATTGCCTATATAATTTACTACATCATTTGGAATCACAAGCATGAGCCTTATGCCCCGTAAACACGGTTGGATATTCCAATGGAAAAAGTCAGATCGGTTTATGTTATTGGAAAATCCGACCGCGTGTGGGCTCTAATGGGCTTTTGATCTCAAATTTTCTCAAGCAGAATCTCAAATTTTCCGACAACAAAATCTGATTGGACTTTTTCCGATCGTGTGTCGAGAATTCCGATGGACAAAGTTCCACGCATGCTTAGATCAAATTACGAGACCAAAGCTATTGGCTACTAGCCTCTACGTAGTTCCGTCGTATGCAACGAACGTGACCACGATCAGATTTTCCGACAACTTTGTCCGACCGTGTGTATGCAACACCAGTTTCGGACAAAATCCATTGGAAAAAATCAGACGGATTTTGTGGTTGGAATTTCCGACCGTGTGTACGGGGGCTTAGACTCATTTCCATTAACGCAAGAGGACTCAAACATCCTGCCAAACGAAGATCCCTATGGAAGGAGACCCTCCAACACAAAGCGGACATTCTGATATTAAAGACATTCAAGAAACGCAATTTCACATGTTGGCCACCCCTAAATGCTCACATCCAAACTTCCCTCACATTTTTAACTTTTCTATTGCAGCAAAGAAAAGGGGCCATAAAGGACACAGTGTCTTTTGACCTGAAAGACTCATTCATTGATCCAGAGGGACGTTTTATCAATCTGGTTTGTATTATCAACAAACTACCTATTACTCTGACGTGTGTATATGCTCCCAGGGCGTGGCCTGGCTTGCCGAGAAGATGGACGCTTAGCTCTTTAGCTCCCGCCGCCTCACGACATTACAACTGCTTACCGGAGGTTTCACTTCAACTATCCCCTGCCTACACATGGGGACTGCCTCGCGGACATCGTCCACCTCTCGATCCCGCTCCCCACGGAGGAATTCCGGGAGTTTGAACGGCACCATCCCTGATATGTTCAGGAATACCAGAGGTAATATGGCGCCCGCTCACCTCAGGAGCTCTTAGGAGCCGACTCCCGCTCTGACGGCCATTCCGCTTCATGCTACTCCGATCTCGTCAACCGAGACAGAACCCTTTGACCGTACCCTGCCTGACTCTCAGCCCCATCTTAATATCCACGACCTGAGGGCCATAGCCGAAGACATCAAGGGGACCCTGTCGGCGGCCATTTCAGAATTGCGCCCAGACCTCCGCACCGTTAATGACAGGGTGACGGCTGTAGAAGACAAACTACAATTCCAAGGCTCACAAATACAGAAAACCACACACTATGTAGACACCCATACCCTGCATCTCCTGGACATGGCCCGACACCTGGAAGACCTCGACAATAGGGGCAGACGCCATAACCTGAGGGTCAGAGGTCTTCCAGAAGCTGTCGAAGGGGACCAGATACTACCATCAGTCACTGAAATCTTCAATGACCTGCTTTCTCGGCCTCCTCAAGCCCCCATTTGTATGGAAAGGATCCACAGGGCCCTACGCCCCAGGGGAAGGGATACTGACCTTTGTCTTTCGGCCGCCTCACAGGGCCGCACGGCACTTCTAAAAGTGCCTGAAGATTTGCCCCGTTTCTGTCATGCTTTGAACATCCCGCTGGTCGCTGTACCGGATTTGTTTTCCGAATTCTGCCGTTCGGCGGTACACAGAGATTCGTCACACATCGAGCCTATGGAAGCACAGACCCTAGATGCTCCGCAAACAAGACCGCCATCCGCCTCGGAAGATCGAACAACCCACAGGACCTCGCGACAAGCCCGTAGTCCACGCCACTCACCTTCTTCCAGGAGATCCCGAAGGGACCGATAGGATAGTCCTCACCGGTCTTTACAGCTCCACTACTCCAAGCCGAAGAATGTAGCTTTCCGATTGTTATCCAGCTTCAACCATGATCACGTACCTACCTCCATTAGGTGCTGCTGACCGTCCTCTGTCACGCGGATCTCATCCCAGACACGATCCCTTCACCTCCCTCGAGCCGGACCTGGTGGTCACACGCCATCCTCCTCACTATGTACACCCTGATGCCCTGGCTGTTTTATCCTGAATCGAGGATCAACCTACATGCCATCTGCTCGCAGGAATCAAGCTTCGTCTTCTCTGCTAATGCTCCTGAACCCGATTCTAGCTCTGGTGGCCCCGTTCTACCTATTTTTTTATTTTTATTACATTTAGCCTTTTAATAACAATGACATACGAAATGTGGAGAGATGCGACCATCGTGCTTTACTGTAAACGTGCTTTAACTGACTGCAGCCATGATGCTCTCTCTATGGGGTTTCTTCAACAGCGCCTTCCCGCTGACCTATACTACAATCCCCATAGTGCAAAGCGCTTACCTGATGACCTCACGAATTACGCCGCCGCTACGCCAGGATGACACGCACACGTCTTCAACCAGGAACTTCATAGGTAACGTGTATCACCCAGCCCGCTCTTCACTCTGCCGCACGGTATTGATTATTCCTGGGTGCCTCACGAGCTAACCCCACCGGCCGAGGAGTAATAACAACTCCTATCATCAAGCCCTTGAGCCCCTCTCTCCACCCTAGCTCGTCATTGTAAGCTATCTTTTCAAACTGTCTTTACCCTTCCTTCTTGCAGACTGTCATACTGGCAACTTCACCGTGACTCTTGACAGTCCCTCACAAAACAACAGCCGGCTTGAATGACCATTGGATTCTACATTCTCACCTTGTCGTCCTCACCTACTTCCACGGAGACTCCTCCTGCTTGACGTATGATACTAATAAGTATTGTTGATAAAACCTGTTTTCCTTTTTGTTTTTTAACTTACCTTCTCGCTTACAGGTATTACTGTTTATTTGTTGCTCTGCAAGATCGTGATTTAAGGTATATTGGTCCTCTACAGTAATGTTTTAGGTCTATATGTTACGAAAAAGAAAAAGAAAAGTAAAATCCAATCTACGCCCTAATCTGACATTACTTATAGTTTGCTATTCATTAACCACTTCCCGACCGCCCCCTGTATATTTACGTCGGCAGAATGGCACGTACAGGCAGAATCACGTACCTGTACGTGACATTCTTCCGGCGGTTGGGGGGTCCGATCGGACCCCCCTCCGCCGGCGGGGACGGTCGGGATCGCTTCAGAAGCGATGCGGGACGAGGTAACGGCCAGTCGTTTCTGGCCACCCCCTCCCGATCGCTCTGGCCAATAGGATTCGTCCGCTTCCTTCCCCTTCCTGTGTAATTGTAAACACAGGCAAGGGGAAGTGATGTCACGCTCCTCGTGTCGGTCTTTCTGACCGGGACGCCGAGCGGAGAAGACATCAAGTAAGTGCACAAACACTACACTGACACCAGGTACACATAGGCACACATTTCACCCCCCTGTCACCCCCTGATCACCCCCCAGATCACCCCCTGCCCCCCCTGTCACAGTGTCACTGATTGCAGTGATCATTTATTTTACTGATCACTGCATTTAGTGTCAGTGTGACTGCAATAACTGTCAGGGCAGTTAGTTTTAGGCCCCTTTAGGTCCAAGGTAGCCCCCTACCCCCCCCCCCCAAGAAAGGTTTAACCCCTTGATTGCCCCCTAGGTAACCCTTTCACCCCCTTTTGCCAGTGTCACTAAGCGATCGTTTATTTTGATCGCTCTATTAGTGTCACTGGTGCCGCTAGGTAGCCAGTTTTTTTTTTAGGTAACCGCCAGGTTTATATAGGATTATAAATAGGTTTATAGGTCAGGTACCCCCATATTACAACCTAAATAAAGGTTTTAACCCCTTGATTGCCCCTAGAGTTAACTCTTTCACCAGTGATCACAGTATAAGTGTCACTGGTGACGCTGGTTAGCCAGTTAGTTATTTAGTTATTTAGGTTCCCCGTCAGGTTTTTATATATCGTCAGGTACCCCCATATATTACCTAATAAAGGTTTTAACCCCCTGATTGCCCCTAGTTAACCCTTTCACCAGTGATCACCGTATAACTGTTACGGGTGACGCTGGTTAGTTAGCTTGTTTTTTTATACTGTCAGGGCACCCGCCATTTATTACCCAACTATCGGTTTAACCCCCTGATCGCCCGGCGGGTGATATCAATTAGGTGTTAGGGTCAAATAAGGTCTGCGTCGCCCCAGGTTAGTGCCAGTACCGCAAACACCCACGCGCAAAGCATACACCTCCCTTAGTGGTATAGTATCTGAACAGATCAATATCTGATCTGATCAGATCTATACTAGCGTCCCAGCAGTTTAGGGTTCCAAAAAACGCATTGTTAGCGGGATCAGCCCAGATACCTGCTAGCACCTGCGTTTTCCCCCTCCGCCCAGCCCAGCCCAGCCCACCCAAGTGCAGTATCGATCGATCACTGTCACTTCCAAAACACTAAGCACACATAACTGCAGCGTTCGCAGAGTCAGGCCTGATCCCTGCGATCGCTAACAGTTTTTTTGGTAGCGTTTTGATTCATTCGCCAGCAGCCTAGGAGCTTTTTTTCCTGTGAATCTCACTAGTGTACTACTAAATTTAGAGCCCAAAATGGCAAATCGCAAGTACACTAGTGAACAGGCCTACTTGTTTCTGAGTATGTCAGATAGTGAAGAGGAGGTCACTCATCTGTCAGAATCAGGCTCAGAATACGATCCAGTAGACGACAGCGGCTCCATGACAGATAGCTCTGGCGACGAAGGTGTGGTCCCTGCTAAGGTCAGGCGTACCCGATCCCGATCTTCTGATGTTGTTGAGGTGCAGGAACCGCAGGTCTCTCGTATGGAGCAGAGAAGTACTAGCGCCGCTATTCCTTCTGGTGAACTGGCAAGCACCAGCGGCCTAGTACACCCTGGACGTAGTCAAACCAGCACTGCAGTAACACTTGGTGACGTGGCGAGTCCCATAAGTGCAGTTCAAGCTGGCGAGGTGGCAAGCACAAGTAGTGTCCCGCTGCCACCAAGAAGAAGACAAAGGCAGGCCCGTCGATCACATAGTGTCCTTCCTGCAGAATTCGCCAATCCTGATTGGGTGCCCACCACTTCTGCAGAACCCGTACTTCCCCCATTCACTGGCCAACCCGGTATTCAGGTGGAAACAGCTGATTTTAAGCCATCCGATTTTTATTCGCTGTTTTTCACGGAAGATCTCTATAGATCTATTGTGGACCAAAGTAATATATACGCTGGTCAACACATCGCCGCTAATCCCCAAGTGCCTTCCCTTGCCAGAGATTGGAAACCAATTACGGTTTCCGAATTTAAGACCTTTCTGGGCCTTTCCCTCAACATGGGCATACACAAATTCCCGACGCTGAGGTCTTATTGGTCCACCTCACCGCACCACCATATGCCCGTGTTCTCTGCCTCCATGTCCAGGGCACGATACGAACAGATCTTGCGGTTCATGCACTTCAGTGACAATGAACTTTGTCGTCCTCGTGGAGACCCTGAATTTGATCGGCTCTACAAAATTCGGCCCCTCATAAACCACTTCAACCAATGTTTTGCAGCCTTGTTTACGCCCAATCAAGTTGTCTGCGTTGACGAGTCCCTGATTAAGTTTTCTGGCCGCTTGTCTTTCAAACAGTTCCTTCCCAGCAAGCGTGCCAGATACGGGGTCAAGCTCTACAAGCTCTGTGACAGGGCAACAGGCTATACGTGGAGCTTTTCGGTTTATGAGGGAAAAGATAGTCACGTAGAGCCGGAGAACTGTCCAGATTACATAGGGAGCGCTGGCAAGATAGTGTGGAACTTGGTGTCACCCTTATTCGGAAAGGGGTACCACTTGTACGTGGACAATTATTACACGAGCGTGCCACTGTTTAGTCACTTGTTTGATCATCAGATTGGAGCATGTGGCACCGTGCGACCTAATCGCCGGGGCTTTCCCCAGCGGCTTGTAGATTCCCGTCTTAGGCTGGGGGAGAGAGCCTGCTTGAAGTGTAATAACTTGCTCGCTGTGAAGTGGAGGGATAATAGGAATGTTTTCGTTCTTACCTCCCTTCATGCAGACACGACAGTCCAAATTCGTACGGCGGCTGGTGTTGTGACGAAACCCCTCTGTATCCACGAATACAACCTTAATATGGGGGGGGTGGACCTCAACGACCAGTTGTTGGCGCCGTACCTAGTTGTCCGTAAGGCTAGACGCTGGTACAAAAAAGTGTCTATTTATTTATTCCAATTGGCTTTGCTGAATGCTCATGTGCTATACGGAGCTTCAGGCGGGACGTTACCCTTCCTTGAATTCCAGGGAGCGGTTGTCATGGAACTCCTGTATCCAGGCGATTCCACACCTCACCATCCCCTACCAAATGCAGTAAGCCGGCTGCATGAGAGGCATTATCCTCATGTCCTCCAGAGTACCCCTACCCAACGAGCCCCCCAAAGAAGATGTCGTGTCTGTAGCAAGCGCGGATTTAGGCGTGACACCCGTTATTATTGTCCACGCTGTCCTGACAATCCTGGTCTCTGCGTTGGTGAATGCTTTGAACGCTACCACGAACTAGTGAGGTATTAGCGTAGGGTACAGCATTTCACAGGCTAGGATACACTTTCACAGGGTCTCAAGAATGCCATCGCATTTTGAGACCCGACCGTTGCAGTTCAAATTATAGTTACAGGGTCTCAAGAATGCCATCGCATTTTGAGACCCGACCGTTACAGTTAAAATTATAGTTATAGTTTAAAAAAAAAGTGTAAAAAATAAAAAAAAAAATAAAAAAGTACAAAAAAAAAAAAAAAACCCCAAAAAAAATATAAAATAAAAAACCAAAAATAGTTGTCGTTTTATTGTTCTCTCTCTATTGTTGCTCTTTTTTACTCTATTCTATTCTGCAATGTTTTATTATGTTTTATCATGCTTGCTTTTCAGGTATGTTTTATTGTTAACCATTTTTTTGTTTTCAGGTGCGCCATTCAGTTGCAGCGCGGATTTATTTATCTTGACAGCAACAGCGTTTGCTCCCACGATACATAAAGCCGCGACTCCAACACTGTAGGAGGTGATTTCACCACCACAGTTAAAAAAAAAGAGCATATATGCCGAAGCATGGGGGCAGCAGAGGGCGGAGGAGCGATTTTGCTCCTAATGCCACGTACATACGGTCGAAAAAAGTCCGACCATGTGTACGTGGCATAACTTTTTTGCGGGAGGATGCCCCCATGCTTCGGCATATATATATTTTAGGCACCGGTTGCGTTAACAAAATGTTTTATTTTTTACTATGTTTTTTTTTTTGGTATTTGCTTTGCAGGTATGGTATGGTAAGGTCTTACTGTTATACTCTAATGTTACTTTGTTTTAATGTTAACCATTATTTGCTTAGCAGGTACGCCATTCAGTTGCAGCGTGGATTTATTTATCTTGACAGCAACAGCGTTTGCTCCCACGATACATAAAGCCGCGACTCCAACGCTGTAGGAGGTGATTTCACCACCACAGTTAAAAAAAAGAGCATATATGCCGAAGCATGGGGGCAGCAGAGGGCGGAGGAGCGATTTTGCTCCTAATGCCACGTACATACGGTCGAAAAAAGTCCGACCATGTGTACGTGGCATAACTTTTTTGCGGGAGGATGCCCCCATGCTTCGGCATATATATATTTAGGCACCGGTTGCGTTAACAAAATGTTTTATTTTTTACTATGTTTTTTTTTTGGTATTTGCTTTGCAGGTATGGTATGGTAAGGTCTTACTGTTATACTGTAATGTTACTTTGTTTTAATGTTAACCATTATTTGCTTAGCAGGTACGCCATTCAGTTGCAGCGTGGATTTATTTATCTTGACAGCAACAGCGTTTGCTCCCACGATACATAAAGCCGCGACTCCAATGCTGTAGGAGGTGATTTCACCACCACAGTTAAAAAAAAGAGCATATATGCCGAAGCATGGGGGCAGCAGAGGGCGGAGGAGCGATTTTGCTCCTAATGCCACGTACATACGGTCGAAAAAAGTTCGACCATGTATACGTGGCATAACTTTTTTTGCGGGAGGATGCCCCCATGCTTCGGCATATATAAATGGTGCATGTATGCCCATCATTAGAAGTGGGTGGATGAAGGGAGGTATTCTAATGGTGGGCATACCCACCGCGCCATTGGGAAATTGGGAAAGCATTTTATCACACCGATCTTGGTGTGGTCAGATGCTTTGAGGGCACAGGAAAGATCTAGGGTCTAATAGACCCCAATTTTTTCAAAAAAAGAGTACCTGTCACTGCCTATTGCTATCATAGGGGATATTTACATTCCCTGCGATAACAATAAAAATGACAACTAAGAAAAAAAAAATGGAAGGAACAGTTTAAAAATAAAATAAAAAAGCTAAATAAAAAGAAAAACTAAAAAAAAAAAAAAAAAAAAAGCACCCCTGCCCCCCCTTCTTTTGCGCAAAGGCGAACACAAGCGTTGGTCTGGCGTCATATGTAAACAGCAATTGCACCATGCATGTGAGGTATCACCGCGAAGGTCAGATCGAGGGCAGTAATTTTAGCAGTAGACCTCCTCCGTGAATCTAATGTGGTAACCTGTAAAGGCTTTTAAAGGCTTTTAAAAATGTATGTAGTTTGTCGCCACTGCGTGTTTGTGCGCAATTTTAAAGCATGTCGTGTTTGGTATCCATGTACTCGGCCTAAGATCATATTTTTTATTTCATCAAAAATTTGAGCAATATAGTGTGTTTTAGTGCATTAAAATAAAAAAAAGTGTATTTTTTCCACAAAAAATGCGTTTGAAAAATCGCTGCGCAAATACTGTGTGGGAAAAAAAAAATGCAACACCCACCATTTTAATCTGTAGGGCCTTTGCTTTAACAATATATATAGTGTTTGGGGGTTCAACGTAATTTTCTTGCAAAAAAAAAAATATGTTTTCATGTAAACAAAAAGTGTCAGAAAGGGCTTTATCTTCAAGTGGTTAGAAGAGTGGGTGACGTGTGACATAGGCTTTTAAATGTTGTGCATAAAATGCCAGGACAGTTCAAACCCCCCCCAAATGACCCCATTTTGGAAAGTAGACACCCCAAGCTATTTGCTGAGAGCAATGTTGAGCCCATTAAATATTTTTTTTTTTGGTCCCAAGAGATTGAATAATGAAAAAAAAAAAAATAATATTTTTTTTTACAAAAACTTGTCACTAAATGATATATTGCTCAAACATGCCATGGGCATATGTGGAGATACACCCCAAAATACATTCTGTTGCTTCTCCTGAGTACGGGGATACCACATGTGTGGGACTTTTTGGGAGCCTAGCCGCGTACGGGACCCCAAAATCCAAGCACCGCTTTCAGGCTTTCTAAGGGTGTAATTTTTTTATTTCACTCCTCACTGCCAATCACAGTTTCGGAGGCCATGGAATGCCCAGATGGCACAAACCACCCCCAAATGACCCCATTTTGGAAAGTAGACACCCCAAGCTATTTGCTGAGAGGTATGGTGAGTATTTTGCAGATCTCGCTTTTTGTCACAATGTTTTGTAAATTGAAAAAAAGAAAAAAAAAATTTTTTTTTCTTTACTTTCTTCATTTTCAAAAACACATGAGAGCTGTAAAATACTCACCATGCCTCTCAACAAATAGCTTGGGGTGTCTACTTTCCAAAATGGGGTCATTTGGGGGGGTTTTGTGCTATTTTGGCATTTTATGGCCTTCGAAACTGTGATAGGTAGTGAGGAGTGAAATCAAAAATTTGCACCCTTAGAAATCCTGAAGGCGGTGCTTGGGTTTCGGGGCCCCGTACGCGGCTAGGCTCCCAAAAAGTCCCACACATGTGGTATCCCCATACTCAGGAGAAGCAGCAAAATGTATTTTGGGGTGCAATTCCACATATAACCATGGCATGTGTGAGCAATATATCATTTAGTGACAACTTTTTGAATAAATTTTTTTTATTTTTTTTTTTTGTCTTTATTCAATCACTTGGGACTAAAAAAAAAAATATTCAACGGGCTCAACATGCCTCTCAGCAAATAGCTTGGGGTGTCTACTTTCCAAAATGGGGTCATTTGGGGGGGTTTTGTGCCATCTTGGCATTTTATGGCCTTCAAAACTGTGATAGGTAGTGATAGGTAGTGAGGAGTGAAATCAAAAATTTATGCCCTTAGAAATCCTGAAGGCGGTGCTTGGTTTTCGGGGTCCCGTATGCGGATAGGCTCCCAAAAAGTCCCACACATGTGGTATCCCCGTACTCAGGAGAAGCAGCAGAATGTATTTTGGGGTGTAATTCCACATATGCCCATGGCATGTGTGGGCAATATATCATTTAGTGACAACTTTGGGCAAAAAAAAAAAAGTTTGTAATATTCCCGCAACTTGTGGCAAAATATAAAATATTCCATGTACTCAACATGCCTCTCAGCAAATAGCTTGGGGTGTCTACTTTCCAAAATGGGGTCATTTGGGGGGGTTTTGTGCAATTTTGGCATTTTATGGCCTTCGAAACTGTGATAGGTAGTGAGGAGTGAAATCAAAAATTTACACCCTTAGAAATGCTGAAGGTGGTGCTTGGGTTTCGGGGCCCCGTACGCGGCTAGGCTCCCAAAAAGTCCCACACATGTGGTATCCCCGTACTCAGGAGAAGTGGCAAAATGTATTTTGGGGTGCAATTCCACATATAACCATGGCATGTGTGAGCAATATATCATTTAGTGACAACTTTTTGAATACATTTTTTTTTTTTTTTTTTTTTTTGTCTTTATTCAATCACTTGGGACTAAAAAAAAAAAAATATTCAATGGGCTCAACATGCCTCTCAGCAAATAGCTTGGGGTGTCTACTTTCCAAAATGGGGTCATTTGGGGGGGTTTTGTGCCATCTTGGCATTTTATGGCCTTCAAAACTGTGATAGGTAGTGAGAGGTAGTGAGGAGTGAAATCAAAAATTTATGCCCTTAGAAATCCTGAAGGCGGTGCTTGGTTTTCGGGGTCCCGTATGCGGATAGGCTCCCAAAAAGTCCCACACATGTGGTATCCTCGTACTCAGGAGAAGCAGCAGAATGTATTTTGGGGTGTAATTCCACATATGCCCATGGCATGTGTGGGCAATATATCATTTAGTGACAACTTTGGGCAAAAAAAAAAAAAAGTTTGTAATATTCCCGCAACTTGTGGCAAAATATAAAATATTCCATGTACTCAACATGCCTCTCAGCAAATAGCTTGGGGTGTCTACTTTCCAAAATGGGGTCATTTGGGGGGGTTTTGTGCTATTTTGGCATTTTATGGCCTTCAAAACTGTGATAGGTAGTGAGGAGTGAAATCAAAAATTTGCACCCTTAGAAACCCTGAAGGCGTTGATTGGGTTTCGGGGCCCCGTGCGCGGCTAGGCTCCCAAAAAGTCCCACACATGTGGTATCCCCATACTCGGGAGAAGCAGCAAAATGTATTTTGGGGTGCATCTCCACATATAACCATGGCATGTGTGAGCAATATATCATTTAGTGACAACTTTATGAAAAAAAATTTTTTTTTTTTTTTTTTTTTTTTGTCTTTATTCAATCCCTTGGGACTAAAAAAAAAAAATATTCCATGTGCTCAACATGCCTCTCAGCAAATAGCTTGGGGTGTCTACTTTCCAAAATGGGGTCATTTGGGGGGGTTTTGTACTTCCCTGCCATTTTAGCACCTCAAGAAATGAGATAGGTAGTCATAAATTAAAAGCCGTGTAAATTCCAGAAAATGTACTCTAGTTTGTAGACGCTATAACTTTTGCGCAAACCAATAAATATACGCTTATTGGCATTTTTTTTACTAAAGACATGTGGCTGAATACATTTTGGCCCAAATGTTTGACTAAAATTGAGTTTATTAGATTTTTTTTATAACAAAAAGTAGAAAATCTCTTTTTTTTTCAAAATTTTCGCTCCTTTTCCGTTTATATCGCAAAAAATAAAAATCACAGAGGCAATCAAATACCATCAAAAGAAAGCTCTATTTGTGGGAAGAAAAGGACGCAAATTTCGTTTGGTTACAAAATTGCATGACCGCGCAATTACCAGTTAAAGTAGTGCAGTGCGAAATTGAAAAAAGACCTCTGGTCCTTAAGCTGACAATTGGTCCGGGGCTAAAGTGGTTAAAATCTCTGAACGCCTCTCCCAATACTTTGCTGAGAACACTTCAAGTAGTTCCTCCCCAATGTCGACCTGGGCAGCTCACAAATGTGTGATCAGGGGAACTTTCATCTCCCTTGCAGCAACTCGTAATAAACTCAAAAAAGCACGTATCGAACTCTTAACTAAGAAAATCAGTAACCTAGAACAAAAACACAAAGCTTCCCTTGCTACCGAGGTCTTGACGGAACTGTCCCGAGCCAGAGAGGAACTCCTTGAAGAACTACATCTTAGACTAAGACGCAATTATGCTATATCCAAAAACATGTTCTATCAATTCGGCAACAAATCTAGTAAACTGCTGGCTAAAGCCCTACAGAACAAAAAAGCTGCCCATACTATCCACTCGATCAGAAACGCAGCAGGCAACCCCCTCTTCAAAACAGAAGATATCGCCGATCAATTTGTGACCTATTTCTCCCGATTATATAATCTCCCTACACCCTACTCGAACCCTGACCACCCCGACCGGGAGACCGCCATTCGAGAATTTTTACATAAATATTCCCCGTCACCGATCTCTGACACGGATACCTCTAACCTAAATTCCCCTCTTACAGCAACGGAAGTCCTCCTCGCTCTAAAACATCTGAAACCAGGGAAGAGCCCAGGCCCCGATGGCCTAACAGCGAGCTACTATAAATCTTTCCCCGACACCCTACTACCCCACCTAATTGAAGCCTTTAATAACTTTTCTCCTACTGATATAGCACATAGGGACATCCTAGAAGCGCATGTCACGCTAATCCCAAAACCAGACAAGGATCCTTTGTTGGTCACGAATTACCGCCCCATTTCCTTACTCAATGTCGATTTAAAACTTTATGCCAAAGTGCTAGCTAACCGTATATTACCCCTTCTTCCGAGTCTGATTGGCCTAGACCAAGTTGGTTTTGTCCCTGGTAGAGAAGCCAGGGACAATACCATTAAGGCACTTAACATCCACCACTGGCTGACAACCACTTCCACCCCTGGCTTTTTCCTGTCTTTGGATGCGGAGAAGGCGTTCGACAGAGTGGCCTGGGACTACATGGAAGCAGTGCTTCATGCTATAGGCTTACCTCAACTCTTTATTCGGATGATCATGCTTCTCTATTCCTCTCCCTCGGCTAGGCTTAGGATTAACGGCCGCCTGTCGAGCGCCTTCTCCATATCTAACGGCACCCGTCAATGCTGTCCCTTGTCCCCGATTATCTTCCTGCTCACTATGGAACCTTTTATACGAAAACTAAAGGATAACCCAGACGTAAAAGGACTGACCATTGAACGCAACACTTACAAAGTTGCCGCGTATGCCGATGACCTCCTACTTTTCCTGTCTGAACCGCTAGTCACAATCCCCAACTTACTCAAAGACTTTTCTACCTTTAAAACCCTATCCAACCTACAGATAAACTTTTCCAAATCTAAAGCCCTAAATGTCTCCTTACCAACCTCCTTAGTTTCCCAATGCAAACTTAACTTCCCATTTGGATGGGCCCCTCAAGCCATTACCTATCTAGGGATTAAACTTCCTACTAAGCTATCAGATTTGTACACTCTAAACTTCCTACCTGCTCTCCAAACCATTCAAGGTGACCTGCACAAATGGCATGCTGGCTCCTTCTCTTGGTTTGGAAGAATAGCAATCCTGAAAATGAATATCCTCCCTAGAATCCTATATCTACTGCAGGCTATACCTATCATCCTACCCCAATCTTTCTTCTCCACCTACCAACGAATGTGTAGGACCTTCATATGGAAAGCCCAAACCCCGAGGATCAGTTGGGCACGTATGACCCTCCCCAAACTCATGGGCGGTCTAAGCCTCTCAGATATGCGTAAATATCACCTGGCATGCCACTTAACTAGAGTAGTGGATTGGCATGTAAATATACCTCACAAAGATTGGATACAAGTGGAACAAACTTTCTCCCCAATCCCACTAGCTCACCTACCATGGATCCCTCGGTCAAAGATACCCAAACATCTCTCCTCTCACCCACTGCTTAATACCACACTAAAGTCCTTCCACACCTCATGTACTCATATGCAACTAAACCCGACACACGGTCCCATGACCCCACTGACTAATAACCCTGACTTTCCGCCAGGCCTGAATATGCAACCATCTCTAACGAATCTTCCCGACGGACACCCTCGGGCAAGCGATTTCTTTCACAATAACGAACTTCTATCCTATCCAACAATGTCTTCCTCCCTCCCGGACTATGATATCCCCTTCTTCAAATTTCTACAACTCCGACATTTCTTCCGCACCTCGACTCAAAACCCACAATGGCACAGAGATTACAAACCTTTTGAGACCCTCTGCTTGAGCACGGAACCCCAGAGACATGTTATCTCCGGTACGTACTCCCTACTTTTCTCAACACACACAGCCGACACTGACAAGCTGACTCGATGGTGGGAATCTGAACTCGAAGTTGACCTATCTTCTGAAGACTGGGGACGCATTTTTCACCACATACACAAGGGATCCATAAATGTATCCTCCCAAGAGAATAGATACAAGATCCTTTCTAAATGGTACAAGACCCCAGTAAAAGTCCACAAAT
Organism: Lithobates sylvaticus; assembly: GCA_028564925.1. Lineage (NCBI taxonomy): Eukaryota > Metazoa > Chordata > Amphibia > Anura > Ranidae > Lithobates > Lithobates sylvaticus. The sequence goes on from CM053032.1 coordinate 159,084,222, forward strand.
TTCAACCTAGTGTTCCCCCGATATGCTGGAGATGTAACACGGCTCTAGGAACTTTACTTCACATCTGGTGGGATTGCCCACTCCTCCATACATATTGGACGGAAATACATCGTCTAATCTCCCAGATCACCACTTATACCCCTGATTTCACCCCAGCCCAATTTCTTCTACACCACACCTCCATCCCTCATAAAACCTACAATAAGTCACTGATGGTCCACCTTATTAATGCAGCAACCCAATGCATCCCGGTGCATTGGAGATCTACAACTGTCCCCACAATAGCAGAATGGATACAACGCACTGACAAAATCTCTGAAATGGAAAGCCTCATACATCAGGCCACGGATGCCCCAGACAAATACAGCAATACCTGGGTATGCTGGAGACATTTCCGGGAACAAACCTCTCCTGCCACCCAAACTCTCACTACACCCCAGCCTCCCTAATTTCCTACACATTTTACTTATCTCGCTACCCACCCTCCCCAATTCATCCTACCACTGTACAACGAAGTGTCCTCCGCAAACCGCATTTTTAACATCAAGATAGCTGATACCCCATTCGAATTTAAATATATCTGTTACATTATGCTTACCTCCCTACCCCTTCCTCCACCCCCCGGGTATTAGACTACATAATGATTTTCTTTTATATTGGGTTTGACATGCCCACACTACTACGCTGCTCTTGTCCGATTCCTGTTTACTCTATAGTATCCTACCCCCACTCACAGCTAGATCCTCTTGGGGGTGAGTGGGGATAGGTAGTGCCTAAGCAACGTACCTACACGTTCTCTTACTCACCACGTAGGCAAGACCAACGGTTATTGCCTCTCACAAAATCTACAATGAATTACCACCTTGGTCATACCGATTGCTCACCCCCGCCCCGAGATCACACCCTGTGATCCCGACCTACATTAAATAAATAACGATATCTCATTAGCACCATTCATCCTCGCTAGGACCGCTAAAGTACCCTACAATTTTTTCCACTTCATATTTACCCTGGTTGCGCTACCATAAATTATTAACTACCTGCCACATCCACCCTAGCCATAAACAGGCCCCAATTCCGCCCTCCGTCCACAGCACGACCCCTTAGAGAATAATCTGGGGTGGACCGCTCTATCCCACAGTTGCTAACGCTTCACTCCCATCTCGCTCAGTTAGCTATGTCCCCAACCAATATACCTCCATGTATCCCTTTCGAAACGTTCACCCTACTATAGAGCAATAAGGAACTCTTTGTGACGCATTATCTATGTTACATTCCACATGGATCGCAAATTTGCTTCTGTACACGTTTATACACTTTCTGTACCGTTTTGAACACTGTTGTTGTTTCAGATCTGCTGTTGTTTTGCTTTGAAGTAGAGCTGTTCTCTACTATGCATTTCTTGTAAAACTGCAAATCTTTAATAAAATTTTATTGGAAAAAAAAAAAAAAGTGTATATGCTCCCAACTCACACCAAATCAAGTTAGTCAAAAAAGTTATCAAAAAAATCGCTCAAATGTGAGTGGGGAGTATATTTATATGCAGTGACTTTAATATGATTATAGATGACAAATTAGACACTTCCTCTCTGGTCAGGAACCACTCTCCAAACTTTCGGGATCTCCACATTAGAAAGGAACTGTATGATGTTTGGCGTTGTTTAAACGTGAGTAAAAAATCGTTTACATATTACTCCCCTAGGTATAATTCTTATTCTAGACTAGACATGTTCTTAGCAGATAAGGTGTTGTTGCAGAGAATTTCCCACTCCACTATCCACGACATAACATGGTCTAACCATGCTCGTGTAGTAGTCCAAATAGAGGGGGGAATGCCTATGCAGCAACATGCATATGGAGATGTAATGACTCGATAATCCAGAATACAAAATTTCAAAAAGAAATAACTCAGCAACTCGAAGAGTTTTTCCGCTTCAACGACCCCAGCACTACCAACCCCTTCAATAACTGGAATGCCCACAAGGCATTTGTCCCAGGCGTTCTCATTCTCATAAATTAAACTCTAGATTACACTCTTCAGCTAAAATAACTGATCTCCTCACCGAAATCTGCACACTAGAATCAAAAAATCAATTCACCCCTACCACAGACTTTGCCACGAGGCTATCCAGTCTACGCTTCAAACTCAGATAAATGTTTTGCGCACAACAAGACCAATTTATGCGTAAACTCAAACTAAACTACTATGCAAACAATAACAAGGCAGGTAAATTCCTAGCCAATCGACTCAAAGCACAAAGATCTAAAACACTAATTCCACACATTTTTCATCCTATAACCTCTGCTAAAGTGGAAAACACGCAGGCAATAGCAGATGCTTTTGCAGACTATTATTCGTCACTCTACAACCTTAGAGAGGATCCCAAAACTCTGCAACCAGTGAAAGAGGACATAGATAGCTTCCTGGCCAAATTAAAACTACCCTCAATATCTGAGTCTCAACTTCACTCATTAAATGCCCCCTTCACTCCAGAAGAGCTAGAGCGAGCCATAAAATCTCTCCCTCTAGATAATGCCCCAGGGCCAGACGGATTATCGACCCGGTATTACAAAATATTTAGTCAAATACTAATTCCCAATCTACTGCCTCAATTTAATAAGGCCAGGTCCACAGGTACCTTCCCACCAGAGATGCTCAAAGCTTTCGTTATCACTCTACCTAAACTAGGGAAATCCTCAGATATACCAGCCAATTTTCGCCCCATATCTTTATCAAACGGGGACGTCAAATTATACGCCAAAATACTAGCAAGCAGACTATATGATATTATACCAGAACTGGTAAAATCAGATCAGACCGGTTTTACTAAAGAATGCCAGGCCTTCGATGCCACTAGATGTTTACTAAAAATTATCCACCATGCTGAAACTCGGAAAACACCTTCTCTGCTTCTTTCTATTGATGCAGAGAAGGCGTTTGACAGAGAATATTGGGGTTATATGAAGGCGGTTCTACAAAAATTTGGGTTCCAGAGTGAATCTCTATCGGCCATACTTGCTCTCTATTCAAACCCCTCAGTGCAGGTCCTCACCTCAGGCCTTATATTGAAAAAGTTCACTATCTCAAATGGAACCTGCCAGGGCTGCCCGCTCTCTCCCTCCATCTTCAACTTAATGATGTAACCCGTGGCGGAGGCCATTAGAGCACATCCCCACATATCGTGCTTCAAATTCCACCAGAAAACACACATAATCAATCTCTTTGCAGATGATGGTATTCTTCTCCTGACCAACCCCACCGTTTCACTACCATTCACACAGGAGACCCTTAATTTATTTGGCACCTTATCATATTACAAAGTTAACTTTAGTTAATTCTAGATCTTGGTATAAATCACCATGCTCGGTCACATTTAAAATAATTATTCCCCTACACTTGGGCAAGTAAACACATCCCTTACTTGGGTATTCTACTGACGGCGAAAATGTCCCAATTGGCAGAAACAAACATTAAAACTTTACTCTCAGACATACAAAAGACCCTATATAGAAAGCAATCAGCGCAAACCCAAAAAAATTACTGAAATAAAATACGTGCAAGCTGAACACAAAAAAGGCAAATCACGAATTCTTCACAGTACAATATAAAAAGTGGAACAAGTGCAGCGCATCAAAATGAAAATATAAAAGTTATATGGAACATAATAAAACTAAATATTGTGACAAAAAAGTTCATATCCTGAAGATACGAGAAGATGTGAGTGGATGAATTATTGTAGATGAACACCCAGGTGACTGTAGATCATAATTCAAACAAATTCACAAAGTGAAATCCTCCACCAAAGTAGATAAGATACTCTTACCAGAAGTGCCAAGCACATACGCATGGACCCAATCAGGGATGATATGTGAGATTCCAATCCAGGCTGGATACAATCTGGGTGATGACCAGCAGCAGGAGAAATCTTTACAAATTGCGGCTGGTCAACCATTAGCAGGCAACGTTGATCCAGACAAAGAATTCCCCAAAATAAGAAATAAAGGGGGAACACTCTAAGTGTAGACTGTATACTACTATTTATTAAAAAATTATTTAAAAAACAATCGCAAGATGAAAGGGCAAAAAATTGTTTGTATAAGCAGTGGATCAGGTATGCATTACCAGGACGGTAAAGTTTTCAAAGTCCGGCAAAGAAAAACACAACAGAGCCTTCTCTGGTGATAAGGCATGCACACACTGCTGAAGACAATAACAAACGAGTGCTGTATGATATAGATATGGCAATACAGCAATACAAAAATCACGGCTGGTGCTGCTGTAGGTGATGGTGACAACCGGGTGACTCGTAGGCTCCTTCCCCGAAGGGGGAGGGAAGGAGGAGCCTACGAGTCACCCGCAGGTTGCATGCTCGGATAAGGGTCTGGTGTGGATTTTTAGGGGGATCCCCACATCTTTTTTTTTTTTTTTTGTGCTGGGTTCCCCTTAATATTCATACCAGACCCAAAGGGCCTGGTAATGGACTGTGGGGGAATCCCATGCCGTTTTTATCAATGAAATTTTATGTGTATTGCCGGGACCGACAATTCATTATAGCTGCGAGTACTTTAAAATTATTTTTTGTCCTTTAGAAATGTAATTTTGCTCTCGGACTGTTCTTTAAAACGGGAAACATGCGCCACTTTATAGGCATACTATAGACCCCTCCCAGGTACGAAATTTAAAGGAATATTTCACTTTTATTGTTTCACTTTAAGCATTATTAAAATCACTGCCCCCGAAAAAAATGCTATTTTTAAAACTTTTTTTTGCATTGATACATGTGCCCTGGGGCAGGACCCAGGTCCCCAAACACTTTTTATGACAATATCATGCATATAAGCCTTTAACCGCTTCCCGACCGCCTCACGCCGATGTACGTGGCCCTTTAATAGCCTAGCCGTGGGTTGCGCACGCACCGCTGGCGGCGCGCTCGCGACCCGTGACCACAGCCGCGGGACCAGCGGACCAATCGCAGCTGGTGTCCCACGATCAGGTCACAGAGCTGAAGAACGGGGAGAGGTCTGTGTAAACAAACCTCTCCCCCGCGCTTCCTACTCTGCCTGTCATTGATCGGCTGTTCCCTGTCATCGGGAAAGCCGATCAATGACGTCAGACGTCAGCCCCGCCCCCTAATGTTAAAAAAAAAACACACACGTCACAGCCCATAACCCCTCCCCTCCCCCTAGTGGTTAATCTTTACTGCCAGTGTCATTTGTACAGGAATCAATGCATTTAAATAGCATTGATTGCTGTATAAATGACAATGATCCCAAAAATGTGTCAAAAATGTCCGATGTGTCCGCCATAATGTCGCAGTCACAATAAAAATCGCTGATCGCTGCCATTACTAGTAAAAAAAAAATAATAATAAAAATGCTATAAAACTATCCCCTATTTTGTAAACGCTATAACTTTTGCGCAAACCAATCAATAATAGCTAATTGCGATTTTTTTTACCAAAAATATGTAGAAGAATACGTATCGGCCTAAACTGAGGAATAAAATGTTTTTTTATATATTTTTTGGGGATATTTTAAAAATATTGCATTTTTTTCAAAATTGTCGCTCTATTTTTGTTTATAGCGCAAACAATAAAAACCGCAAGGGCGATCAAATACCACCAAAAGAAAGTTCTATTTGTGGGAAAAAAAGGACGCCAATTTTGTTTGGGAGCCACGTCGCACGACCGTGCAATTGTCAGTTAAAGCGACGCAGTGTCGAATCGCAAAAAGGGGCCTGGTCCTTTGGCTTCCAATTGGTCCGAGGCTGAAGTGGTTAAAATTATCACTTTTAATTTCTCCCATAGACTTCTAAAGGGTGTTCCGCGGCTTTCGAATTTGCCGCGAACACCCAAATTGTTCGCTATTCGAACAACTCATGTTCGACCTAAACATAAAGCTCATCCCTAGTGGTATTTAATCACCGCTGGGTTTTTTATTTTTTGCGCTATAAAAGAAAAAAATTGGGTAAAAAAAAAAAAATAAGCATTATTCTTTGTTTCTGTTATAAAATTTAGCAAATTTTTCTTTATAAATTTTGGCCAAAATTTATACTGCTACATATATTTGGTAAAAATAACCCAAGTTGGTGTATATTATTTGGTCTTTTGTAAAAGTTATAGAGTCCACAAGCTATGGTGCCAATCTCTGAAGATTGATCACACCTAATGTAATGACGGCCTATCTCATTTCTTGAGACCCTAACAAGCAAGAACAGTACAAATACCCCCCAAATGACCCCTTTTTGGAAAGTAGACATTCCAAGGTATTTAGTAAGAGGCATGGTGAGTTTTTTGAAGTTGTAATTTTTTCCTACAATTCTTTGCAAAATCAAGATTTTTTTTCACACAATTGTTATATTAGCAGGTTATTTCTCACACACAGCATATGCATAGCACAAATTACATCCCAAAACACATTCTGCTACTCCTCCTGAGTATGGCGATACCACATGTGTGAGACTTATACACAGCATGGCCACATACAGAGGCGCAACATGCAGGGATCACCATCAGGCATTCTTGGAGCATAAATTATACATATAATTTCTTGACTACTTCTTATGCCCCGTACACACGGTCGGAAAATCCGACCACAAAATCCATCAGATTTTTTCCGACGGATTTAGTCCTACACTAATGTTGCATACACACGGTCGGACAAAGTTGTCAGAAAATCTGATCATTCTGAACGTGGTGACGTGGTGACGACAGGACTGCGTAGAGGCTAGTAGCCAATAGCTTTGGTCTTGTAATGTGATCTGAGCATGCGTAGCACTTTGTCCGTCGGACTATGCTACACACGATCGGAATTGGTGTGATCGGACTTTGTTGTCGGAAAATTTGAGAGCAGGAGATAAAACTTTGTCCGTCGGACAATCCGATGGAAAATGTCCGATGGTGCCTACACACGGTCGGAATTTCCGACAACATTGTCCGATAGGACAGAATCCATCGGAAAATCCGACCATGTGTATGGGGCTTTACACTTTTGAAGGCCCTGGAGCACCAGGACAATGGAAACACCCAAAAATTACCCCAAAGAAAGCAACCCAATGTATAAGCTATGAGGCGTAATGAGTCTTTTGAAGTTTTTGGAAAATGTGTAAAGAAAATGAAAACGCATTTTTTTTTTACACAAAGTTGTCTATTTATACAATATTTCTAACACATAGCATGTACATACCAAAAATTACACCCCAAAATAGATTTTCCTACTCCTCCTGAGTACGGCGATACCACATGTAGGAGACTTTTACACAGCCTGGCCACATAGAGAGGCCCAACATGCATGAAGCACCATTAGGTGTTCTAGGGGCATAAATGTCAAATCTAATTTGACTACCTATCACAATTTTGTGAGGCACTCTAGTGGCATGGATGAGAACTGATGTGGCATGGATGACATGAATATGGATGGATGAGCCGTGGATGGGGATAGCTGAGTACAGCTGGGTACGGCTGAGTATGGCTGAGTACGCCTGGGTATGGCTGAGTATGGCTGGGTATGGCTGGGTATGGCTGGGGATGGATGGGATGGCTAAGCATGGATGGATGAGTATTTCTGAGTATGGATGGATGGCTAAGCATGGATGAGTATTGCTGATTAGAGATGGATGGCTGAGCATGGATGGATGAGTATTGCTGAGTATGGATGGATGAGTATTGCTGAGTATGGATGGATGGATGAGTATTGCTGAGTATGGATGGATGGCTGAGCATGGATGGATGAGTATTAATAAGGATGGATGGATGAGTATTGCTGATTATGGATGGGGATAGATGGGATGGCTGGATGAGGCAGGCATTGTCACAGATCAGCACTGTGGGCACTACAGATCCAGCCCACAGCGCTGCTGCACCCCATCTCTCCCCTCTCCTCTCACACTGTACCGATCGGTACAGAGAGGGGAGAGAGGAACCGGACATATACTGTAGCTGCTGACTTTTAATACAAGGGCACTTGCCTGTCCAGGGAGCCTGCAATGTTGGCACCCCAGCCAATTTTCGAATCAGCTCTCGGGTGATGCCGCTGCCATTTGTGGTATGGAAAACCGACAGTGAAGCCTGACGGCTTTACAGCGGGTTCCCTGCTGCGCATGCGCAAAGCGTGCTATGCTTTCTACCTGTCCCGGCGGAGGAGGAAGGAGGAGGGGGGCGAACTTCCGAAGGACGGCACCACGGCGCAGTCACCCGGAGTGGGGATTGGTACCTGTCAAAAACAGGTAACCATTTCACCCTCCCCCTGAAAGGTGCCCAATGTGGCACTGGAGGGGGAGATGAAGCAGATCAGCGGAGCGAATGCTCACTTCACATGCCAGGTTCTCACACAATATCTAGCCAGTTATCTTTTGCATTAAGGCTGGGTTCACACTAGTGAGCTGTGCGAGATCGCATGTGATTCGCGATGCACTGCAGTGCAAATCACATGTGATGTCTGTGTGATGCGAATACAATCTGTATGGCTGAATTTGCATTGCATTCGGACCAAAGTCATGCAGGACCCTTTTTTTTGGTCCACACCAGAATCGTGTTTACACCCAATGCGATCCGATTCATGTCTGAACTGACAGTTCGCTCTGCGATATTCAAACAAATCTGGGCATGTCATTAACTTTGTAAGGAACAAAATATTACAGCGCACACATGCAAAAAATACATTTACCTCCTGCAAGGCTATTTAAAACACCTAGACATTTTCAAAAAACACTATCAAAAAAATATGGGGATTTGGCCATGGGAGCCATACACTCCTCTATATGGGAGAACTAGAGGTCTCCACCTATGACACAGGTGGACACTAATGAGAGGCACTAATGAGGGAGTGGGGTGCTCCTGCCCAAAAGGATTTGGTCAGAATCCATACAATAGACAAACAAGATGCCTGTGACCTGTGTCATAGGTGAAGACCTCTAGTTCTCCCATATAGAGTGTATGGCTCCCATGGTTCAGAGAAGCAAGATTTCCCAGTCTATGGATAGTGTAGGACCCACTAACCATGGGGTACTGTCGCAGTAAGTGGGCTTAAGCACCATATAGCAATATGGTGTGACCAAATCTCCATATTTTTTTATAGTGTTTTTTTGAAAATGTCTAGGTGTTTTAAATAGCCTAGCAGGAGGTAAATGTATTTTTTGCATGTGTGTGCTGTAATATTTTGTTCTGTTGTATGGTCTTATGGCTGCATCATCTTTAATGCATCTTTTAGGGTATGCCCCCCAAATATTTTGTTTGTCATTAACTTTGTATTGACACTGGCAGCGGTTCGCCTAGTGTGAACTGCTTTGTGAGTCAGGTGCAATACGGGAAACCCACAGTGGATTTGCAGTGTTCCCACATTGCACCTATGTGAACCGAGCCTTACCTTCATAAAATAATATTTACAAAGTCCAAATATTGGCAAGTAATTAAAACATTTTCTTGCAGGAAAAACACTGATTTCATACAGATAATCCAAAGACATAGTCAATCAACATGCTTCAATTAAACAGTTCACCACTGGCCATGCCCTCACCAGTGTCCCATTATATGGTACCTACTTTCTCTGTCCCATGGTTAGTGGAATTACTAGGCCCATCCCAATGAGTGGCTGCTCAGGGGTAAAAATGGGGCTTCCTAGCTCCTACATCTTGCCAGACCCTCTGGAGACAATTCTCAACTCCATCCATTCACTGACCCAGCCCTCCCCATAAATATCATCCCAGCAAGGGGCAGGTGCAGCCAGCTCGGTCTGCTTGGGAAAAAAGGTGAGGAAAACTTGAAGGGACCTAACCCCCCCCCCCCCCTTTCCCTTTACATACTGGCATGGGAAAGCTTTTACACTCAGGCTGTAGCTGCTTTAGAAAGAACACAAATGGTAAGGCTATAAGCACCTTTTGTTTTGAAGCACCTGGAATGTATTCAGCCAACTTAAGCTGAAGGTTTAACTGGGCTTAAAATTGCTGCCTCCCAATCTGTCACAAGATGTACAGTCACAAATAGTAGTTAGTTTGTCTTGTACTCAAAAAGTCTCTTTCTGTCTCTTACAATAAATTTATCGTTCTTTCTAAAATGTATCTATGTATTTAGAAGTTTTGCGTGGCCACCATTTAGATTCAAGCCCTCTTCGGAAGTTTGAAATTGATTGGTGGAACAGAAAGCAGAAAGAGAAGCCAAGTTACAAAACACATAATTCAGGAAGCATAATTTTAATGGACATGTGATAAGCTATGTTTGCTGTGGTTGCAGTGGAATTCATAAAAATTTTGTTGTAAGGGAATCTCTAATGGTTTTGGAATAATTTCCTATTCATTTTTTAAAGCGTTTACAATTTTAAACTGATGTACTGTAACTGTTTTACCACATACATATTTTTTATTTTAAATTGCCCTTGGTTTGGTTCAAACAGGTGTAGCACTTTACCCTGCAGGAGCCGCTGGTGATGATGGGTCCTCTGTTCTGCCATGACTCTCTTAACTGCTCGGTACCCACTTATACACTAGGTCACCCCCAAAATTGTCTACACCTGTGGACTTAAGGGTTAGCAGTCTACTACTCTCTAAGGATGCATAGGAATAAGACCACAAATAGCTCAGTGGTATATCAATGAATATATTATGGCAATTCAAAGCAACACGGTATAAATCAGCAAACAGACAATTACACAGATAGACGATGAGCAAATTTAACAAGTGGTGGCGCCAAACAACAAATTTTATTCTATTTACTTATAATAAATAATTTTTTATAAAATTAAACTAATTTTGGCATCCAAATGTGGTGAAGTCACCCATGCTGTGTTGCCAATTTTGACCACTAGATGGTGCTATGAATTTTTTTTGTAACTTAATAATTGTTATGAATTAAATGGCTATTAATTCATTTAACCATTAACATTCACCAATGCTTATTTTTGCTATCTAGCCATGTAAACAAGTTGATTATAATGTAAGTTTCATATGGGTTGATCTATACAATGAATTACTATCTGTTGTTAATCTAGAATTCATTTAATTTTAAAAAAAATTTACTGTAATGCCGTGTACACATGAGCAGAATTTCCGTCGGAAAAATCTTAGATGGTTTTTCCGACGGAATTCCGCTCAAGCTTGGCTTGCATACACATGGTCAGTTCGCTGAACTTTCGACCGCCAAGAACGCGGTGACGTACAACACTATGACGAGCCAAGAAAATTAAGTTCAATGCTTCCGAACATGCGTCAAATTGTTTGAGCATGCGTAGGAATTTTGTACGTCGAATTGGTACAGAAGATCGAAAAATGGAGCACATGCTCTCAATCTTTTGCTGGCTGGAATTCGGCCAGCAAAAATCCAATGGAGCATACACACGTTTTCGGACCAAAGGCTCTCATCGGACTTTTGCTGGCAGAATTTCCACTCATGTGTATGGGGCATTATACTTATGAGAGGTTTGTTTGTGCTATGGTTGTATAGATGAGCATCTAGTATGTACAGTCGCTATGTAATTGATTAAAGTTAAATGTATTTTAGGATATTTTAATAGAAAGTGATGTATGATGAGAGCCAACCAATTAGACTGCTCAGTCGTGTTCCTACGGGGTATATAAAGCTACAATAAAATGGCGGAGAGATAGCTTCCTGAAGATGTGGAAACACAAAATGCATTGAGGCTGCGTGCTCGCCCACACCGACGTCACTTCCGGTACACCTGGTTCCAGTCTCTGGTGTGTTGGATCGCACGCTGAGAGTCTCAGGAATGGTGTGTATCCCCGCTGTTTGGCTGTAAATGCTGGTGCTAGCCTATAGCACCGACGAATGTAAGTGCATTATCTAGCCATTTATTTCAAGTTTGCACAGGTTGTATAGCGCTATGTGATGAACTGTGTTTCTTTTTGAGGTCCTGCCTTCCTATGAATCCAGAGTTATATCAGTTGAGGCTAAAAGATCAGTCTTCTTTGATGCTACATATCCCTCTAAGGATCTGATCCCCACACCAGCTTTCTATGATCTAGTATCTGGTAGAGTGTTTTCTTCTTTTTCCTTTTTGGTGTGTGGACTTTTCTGTCAGGAATATATTGTTAATATATGCACATAATTATGTATTAGTGATGCAATCAATGTCTGCTTATTTATATATTGATGAATTAATGCTGTCCTTTTATATTTTGGCTTTTGTAATTACACAGACAGGGCTATATGGTCAATGAACCACCAAATGGAACTCAAAAGCTTTTAGCAATGCTAATTCTAACTACAACAGGTGCAATTAGAGTCTCTTTAGCAGCCTCAACTAACAAGAGGTAAACCCGTCCATGTGCACACACTATGCATGTAACCCCTATGGTTTGTGGGTGTTTGTGTCTCTATTGAATGAGGTGACCCTGAACTTAGCTAAAAGTACTTGGCACCTTATAGTCAACATTGTGACTCTCTCTCTCAACACAGTCTCTGAAAGCTGGCCCGGGTACAGGTCTCTCCCGTCTTCCTTATGTGGGTTACCAGGCACAACAACAGGCCCTCTTAGCGCCTCTCTAATGACTCTGTTCCCTTGGATGTGAGGCACAGACCCTGACTGCAGGTCTATACCAGTCGCTCTCTTCCTTGGACTACCCACATATTGATCAGTTTGCCAGGGAAAACTGTGAAGCTCTCTTCCTCTAGGTGCAGCCACTTGTGGGAATTGAAGTCCAGTAGCCATAGACTTCAATAGCAAGAACGGTGCAGCGCCCCCTATAAGAACTATTATACTGATCATCCATAGCTCCTGCCCAGTAAGTTCTCTCTGAGGCTTTCATTGGCTCCTTATCTTCCTCCCTCTGATTGGATCCACACTGCCAAAGGGGAAGGGGGTGAAACAGAAACAAAATTATTTTTACACAGATCCACTCCAATCTCCCTCTATATAGCAGGAGCAAGGAGAGAAAGTTTCACAGCATCCAGCCTGCTCTGCAGCTCTCACATTGTCTCTTTTTTGTGCACAGTGTACCAGCAGGGGGGATGTGACCTGGAGGAAAGAAAAAAAAGGCTGCATTCCTTACTAGGTCACATGCTGCTACTAAGAGAGGGGAGAGGCGAGTGGGATATCAAATACACACATATAGCCATCAGAGCACCTGGCTACACACTCCTCCCACTAAAGAACCTTTGATCCCCAAAATGAGAGTCCGGTACCATTTAAAACAGATATCTTCAACCTATGGCCCTCCAGCTGAACTACACATCCCATGAGGCATTGTAAAACTCTGACATTCACAGACATGACTAGGCATGATGGGAATTGTAGTTCCTGAAAAACTGGAGGGTTATAGTTTGAAGACCCCTGATTTAAAATGTCCACAACCTGGTACGTGCTTTTAAAAATACATCTGGAGGCAAAACCTGGGAACTACCCATGGACCCTGATGGCTGAGAACACACAACGGCCAGTGTGTCAAAGGTTACAGATCACCCAACAGATGGTGGATTACTTATCTGCTCTGATGCCCTAGATGTCTAAGTCTTCCAACTTTTTCAGTGACATATACTTCAAGTGATTGATGTAGAAGTCTCGGGTCAGTAAAGTCACTTGAGCACCAGAAGTGAGGAGAGCTCTTGTGAAGATCCTTTCCACTAACACTGGTACCACAGGGGAAGATCAACTTATCAGGAACTTGGGTAATATTGTAGCAGGTCTAGTCGAGTGGACTTGATTCTTCCTTCCACAGTTCCCCAAATGATGCTCCCACTGATGTCTTGGCGACTGATGGACACTCCTATCTTGGACAGGAACAAGCGTCTCCAATTGTCTCTTTGGGGTGTCGGAAAGGGCATATCTTAAAGACTCAGACATATTCCTCTTTGTTGCATAACATCACAATTGGAAGCTGGTTGAAGTAGTCAGGCACCTGGCCAAATCTCAGGAATTTCTCTGTGACCTCTGTGGATGCTCTTCTCCTTTCTGCAGACTTTGGCATGCACACTTGTACCGGCCAACACCTCCAAAATTATAGAAGCAGTGAGCACCAATGTAATAAGGGGCACAGAACATTGAGCACCAAATTAATAACAGACACAGATAAGTAAGAAGGTGCTTTCTCCTCATCCCATAGTTCTAATTATTGCACTCTATATGCAATGTTGTATATTACAGCTCTAATTAGTTTCATCTAGACATTTAGAAACAATCTCTTATTATTTAATGGACTACTCTGCTGTCCCTTCTCTAATGCTGGCTGTTTTCTAATTTTATGTAGTTTGCTGACTACCGGTACTCTATAAACCTTTTTGCCAATTATCTCTGTCCAATCCCTATATTGATTATCCTCCTGCTAGCTATAGCCTGTTAGATAAAGGCCACCAGGCCCAGGCCATATAATTCAAAATGTAGGTTTCTGGGGGCACCCAAGAAGCACTGCATGTATATAAAACATCCTGGAAAAATAACTGCTATAAAGTGCAGATGTGTAGGAGATTGAAAGAACTACAGACTACTGATCATGCCATACATAGTAGTCACCATATGGCCCTTCCATGACCCCTATTCTACTGAACTGCATTTTTAAAACAACATTTTCCTCGATTTGTGTACTGCAAAGTGCAATTTGTTGTGCAGTCTTTATTATTCAACATGCAGAAGGAATCTGACTTCTTGGAAAGCAGTATTCTTTGTTTCTTTAATGTGAGAAATTCTGAATCTGACATCTCAGAATTTGCCGCTTGAAAACAAGGACATGTGGGGGGCTTAATAATATTTAATCGTAGAAAGACAATGTCCTTCTATGCATTTATCTATGTATCAAATGTGCAGAGTGAGGGAAAACAGGCGCCACACCGCACTATAAAGAATAATTGTTTGTGTGCCCCTCTGAGACCAAAACACATTGTGCGATAGTTTATGAGTAGAAAGATTAATGTGCACTGCAGATCATATTACAATATTTTCTTTAAGATTTAAATAAAAATGTAGGATGGCTTTATCTACAGGATGTAAAGGTATGTATTGTCAATGAGTTATGCGCATTTTAAGGACATTTTGACAAAGGGGACTACGTTACAATAGAAAAATATTTTGAAGTATAATACAGTATCACTTTTTTTTATAATAAAGTTTTTATTGAAGATATGAAAGGCATAACAGATGAGAGCATAAACATGGGCGCAGCCGCTGTGATACGCATGTGGATGGAACAATATATATCGGTTCAAGATGAAATACATATGGAATAATATAACATTTAACTCTTGGTAAGAGGCAAATGGTCAAATAAGATTCAGTGTTACTTTGTTCTTCAGAGCGCAACAGAAGGTGTGAAATCTAAACTTTTTTTATAGTGGATCTTGTATCTAGATTCTGGTGAGGGCATCTGAGATGTTAGGATAGAGGGCTGGGATTAAGGGTGTAATGGGGGGGGGGGATTTGTCAGGGAGGGTGACCAAAGTGTGTTTAATTGTTTTCTAGTATTATGCTGAAGAGTATGGTGGAAGGGGATGTCCAGAGCAAGCAAGGTCGTTTCAGGTCAAAGCTTATTCGTCCGTCGTGATGAAGTTTAACCAGTAAGACCAGTGTTTGCTAAATTTGGAGGGGTGTCTTTTGCCTGGTGTATTAGTTCCTTTTTTTTTTTTGTATGTGTCTAAACCAGTCTGCTACAGACAGTGTTTCTGGGGAGCGCCATTTATCTGGGATACACATCTTCACCGCATTTACCATATGCATGGCAAGTGAGTGGAAGGTAAGCTCATTTCTGGGTCGAAAGCTGCTGTAGCAAAAATTGCAATGGTGAGTAATCGAGCATGTAAGTGATTATTTGGTTTGTAAGTCGGTGAACCTCTTTCCAGAAAGGTTGCAATTTTGGAGATGTCCAACAGATATGTAAAAGCGATCCCTGCTCCTCCTCGCTTCTCCAACAGTTTGGGGAAAGTGAAGGGTAGATTTTGTGTAAGGGGGGTTCTATACCATCTTGAGAATATTTTGAATGCATTCTCTTGTGCATACACATTAACTGTTCCTTTTCTGTATACATGTATATATATATTTTCCCAGTCTGGGTTTGATAGATCGATTGATAGTTCTAGTTCCCACTTACGGCTGGCCCAGTTTGATTAGGGGTTTTGGTCTGTAAATAGCATAGCGTATGTATAGGAAATCAAGTGGCATTGGGATTCAGTTTTCAAGAAGAGCGTTTCGAAGGAGGTGAGTTGTCTCGAACAGTCAGGTCGTGGTTTGGGTTTGTCGAGAAAGTGTCTGATTTGTACGTATGTCCAAAAAGGAAATGTGCCATTTGTCGTCAGTGTAGCTAGTTTGGATTGGGGGATGAGGTGGTCTCTTTAAAAGAAAGGTTCTGCTTGGAAGGTGTGGTGTGGCCATGATTCTGTCAGAAATTATGTGGAGGTTCCTGGCGAAAAGTCTGGGTTTTGGCATAGTGGAGTCATGGGGCCTAGTAGCAGGGATATTTTATGTTTGCGGCTAGTTTCACGGAAGCAAATTAATATTGGGTGAATGAATGGGTGATTTTTGCAGTTCAAAGGGGTGTGTTTTGGGGCTATCCATGGGGTTTGGAACAGCGGGAGAGTGGACATGTTTACGTGGACTCTAGCTGTGGTATTAGAGTAAAGTGTGAGTATAAGGTTCAGCATTCGGAAGGGAAGACCAATGGATTTTAATGCTTCCATCATATAGTCACTCTATCGAATGCCTTCTCTGCATCGATGGAAAGAATAAACCCTTGGCGGTTATTAATTGTGAGCCAGTGGTGAATGTTAATAGCCTTGAGTGTATTGTCTCTTGCTTCCCTACCTGGAATGAAACCAACTTGGTCAAGACCAACCAGCTGGGGAAGCAAGAGGATAGCATTTTGGCAATCCACTTAAGGTCCACGTTCAGTAACGAGATTGGTCTGTAGTTGGTGACCAGGGAGGAATCTTTCCCTAGTATCGGAATTACTGCTATGTAGGCTACCAACATGTTTCGTGGGGGCTTGGACGTTGATGTGAAGGAGTTAAAAGCCGAGAAAAATAAGGGGGTGAGGAGTTCTGAGTAGGGCTTATAGTATCCTACAGTCAGTCCATCCGGACCCGGACTTTTGCCCGCTTTCATTTGTTTCAGTGCTCGTTCAGATTCCTTTCCTGTCAGAGGTCCATCTAGTTCTTGAGCTAGGGTGTTTGATATTGGGGCAGGACTATATTGTTTTAAGAAATCAGTAATTGTTTCCTTGATGTATTGTCTTTTGATGGGTCCGTTGGGGGTAGGTTATATATTTGCGAGTAATAATCGACAAATTTTTAAGCTATATCAGGGGATGAATTAATTTTACATCCCGATGCATCTGTCAGGGAGTGTATTGTTGAGGTAGCTCTTCTAGCTTGTAAGACTCTAGCTAATAGTTTTCCAGCTTTATTGCCATATTCATAGTAAACTTTTTGGGATAGGATATATTTGCGTTTTAGTTGTTTGCCAAGTATTTCCAGAAGTTCGGTCCTGGTTTGTACAAGGGTGTGTAGGGTGTCTGAAGCTTATGTGTGTTTATGTGCACACTCCAGCATCTGAATTTGAGTAGTAAGTTCCAGGAGAGGTTTCTGTTTCTCCCTTTTTTTTCGTTTGGCAGCTGCTGCAATTACGATGCCCCCTATCACACATTTGTGGGCTTCCCAGGTAATAACTGAGGAGGTATCGGTAGGTTTGTTTTCCGTAAAGTATTGTTTGATGCTGAGCTCAACCTCTTCTGCAATAGAGTAGTCTGTGAGCAGAGAGGGATCTAATCTCCAGGACTGTGGGCGATTGTGAACCTAATAATGATAATTGATTCTGGAGTACCTATTGTGTGGGGTTGAGAAAAAGGTGAAGTCTCTGCCGTTGGGGTTTAACATTCGCCAGGAGTCGTGGAGCAACAGGTCTCGTAGTTGAGATTTAATGGATCGTAGAGCGGCATAGGGGAGAGTGGATGCGCCGTTAGAGGTGTCTTGGAGAGGGCTCAGGGAGACATTAAAATCGCCCCCTAGGATAAGGGTGCCTTCTTGAAATACGGTAAGTGCTTTAGTTATATTGCGAAAGAAGGTGACATGGCAGCTATTGGGTGTGTATACGTTCGCTGAGGTGATCTTTCTGCCAAGGTATTACTCTTTCAGATAGATAAATCTGCCGTCTTCATCAGCTAGCGTGTCAGTGAGTTGAAAGGGGCAGTGTTTTGTCAAGAGTATGGTGATACCTTTTGATTTGGATGTTCGGTTGGATGCATGGTATGTAGTTGGATAGTATTGATTCATTCGTTTTGGTATAGAGTCGGTGCGGAAGTATTCTGCAAAAATATTATGTCAGCTTTGTTCCTTTGCATCGTGAGGAGGAGCTGGGTGCACTTCTCTGGTATATTTAGTCCTCTTGCGTTAAGTGAGATGATTTTGACAAGGAGATTTTCACCCGTAGGGGAAATAGAAATCACAAATGGGTAGTGTGGTTGTGGAGAGTACCTTGGATGGTCAAAGTAAGCCTCTTAAAACCATGAGTAATTAGGTCTTGAGAGCTGTGACAAGGAGGCAGACCGGGCCCGGGTTGCAGTTTGGGCTTGAGAGATTGCTGTTGTGGGGAAGGGGATACGGTGTATGAGAGAAGTCAAGATGGGGCTGGGGAGTCTAAGTGTAAAAGGGAAATTGTAGTTGAAGGTAGTCCGGCGACAGGTAAGAGCTTGCTCACTTGCCCTAGTGTGGAATATATCGTCTATGCGGTATTGCCGGATGAGTTCAGTGGTATGCGGAGTATAGAACTGTCTAGGAAGGTGTATTACAGGAGGCTACCACTGTGTGGGAAGTGGTCTGTCAAGGGAGAAAGAGTAATCTAGGTACTCTATCAGATCAGCCACATTGGGCAGTTTTGTAGGTGGATGAGGAAGAGGTTGTTCTGAGGGGTTTGTGTAGTTGTGTTGTGTTAGCAGGCTTGGAGCTAGGTGCCGTGAGATTGGTGGGAATGTTGTGGGAGGATTGCTTTCATAGAGGCTATTGTCTTCATTGAGGCTATTGTCTCAGAGGTTGATAGAGGGACTGTCTGTGTTAAGATGTAGAACTTGTGTTGTGTTGTGTGAACTGAGGATCTTGAGCTTATAGTTACTAAAACACAAACAAAAACAAGATAGATCGAATGCCTGTGTTAACCAATACTTTTTTTGTGACCCAGTAGGATAAGTCCGAGATTAGAACATGAATAGAAAATTTGTGAACACCTTAACAGGATAACAAGTAAGGATTAGAGAATACCTGGTGAAGCCTATAGCTTTTATGGTTCGCCTCGTCAGAACGTAGCTGGGAGAGTTCATAGCATAGAATTCTGGTTGTTGGCAGGTTGGTGTGTGGTTGTATGATCGTGGCGATCATTTATTCAGTATGGGGGAGGTGGTATAGAGTGGGTACTGTCATTTACTGGAAGGAGTGTTCGATTGGTGGACTACTGCAGCTGGGTAGTCTAAGGATTTTAGAGAGTGTGTTCAGTTCAAGGTATGGCAAGGGCACCTATTTGTTGTGTTCTTGGTGATCCAGTGTAGCTGATCACCCCGTTGTGGCGTTACCCCTGCTGGAGGGTGTTCGTTGGTTAATGTTCTGACCATGTAGTGCCATATAGTGTGGCTTTCTCGGAATGCCCTTGAAAATGCCAGTTTGTCTTGCCGGAGGGCAAGGAGTATTTGATTTATACATTAAGTGGCCATTGCTTACGGGTGCTAACATCTAGATCTTGTATATTCAAGAAGACAGAGTAATTTCACATTCCAAAAGCTTATATTGATCGGGTAGTTAAGGGTTACTTCTCTGAGATGCATGTTGCGTGTGGAGTGCCATGCGTGGTAGATTATGTGTATATTGCTTCCAGTCGGCTGTCATTTGCAGAGTTTTAAACATATAATGCTACTGCTTGAAAAAGTGTGGGTGGATGATAGACAGTGGCGTTTGAGATAAGATTTAGGATACACCCAGATTAATATACTTTGGAATGCAATTCGGGAACTATTGTATCCTAAATGTGAAGCAATATATACAGTTACCATAGCATTGAGAGCGACATGCATTTAGAGAATGAGGATATGTATTACATAGTTACATAGTTAGTTAGGTTGAAAAAAGACACAATTTCATCCAGTTCAACCACAAATTAAAAAAAATAAAATGATATCATACAATCCCATATACCCCATTCTATATCCACAGTTGATCCAGAGGAAGGCAAAAAACCCCAGCAGCAGGAGGATCTGATCAGGTTGATAGCTGCGGCGGAACTGGGTAGGCGGCCATCCCGGAAACTTTGCACATGTGCACCTCTGTTTTTTCTTTTATACCATTCTCATCTTTAAACCTGAATATGTTTACTTATACGTTTATTATGCCCTTCAAGCTATGGTTTATGTAATTGTACTTTTGCGGGCCCTGCAGACCGATTAACATACTGTTTTCATGGGCTAGCACAAAGGGATGCTTAAACATAAAATAATGACCAACACATTTCTTCCTTTTAATAAATTTTTATTATTAATCTTTGGATAATTATAGGCCATGGTGTTGTTTAAGGGTTACCTGATAATGCATTAATAATAATTAAATTAAATTAAGAAGCCATCCTGGCTATAATAAATTAAATAAAGTCACAGTGTCCATCCAGCCAATGCTGGACGACTATTCCCCACTAAACAACACCTATGACAGAATCCAGAAAAAGGGGGAGGGGGGGTGGGAGTCCCGGTCTTGTCCTGAGGGGTCTGAGGGTAACAGCCGGCCTTCAGCCGCCCGCCACTTTTAACCAATCCACCGCCTGTTGCTGTGCAGGCACCGATGCAGTAACCAATGACAACCTGCTAATGATAATAAATGGGAAAACCATTTCCCCCTTTGAACTATCCCATGTTGGTTCAGCATAGTGCCTGAACCTTTCATGGGCTAGCACAAAGGGATGCTTAAACATAAAATAATGACCAACACATTTCTTCCTTTTAATAAATTTTTATTATTAATCTTTGGATAATTATAGGCCATGGTGTTGTTTAAGGGTTACCTGATAATGCATTAATAATAATTAAATTAAATTAAGAAGCCATCCTGGCTATAATAAATTAAATAAAGTCACGGTGTCCATCCAGCCAATGCTGGACGACTTTTCCCCAACGACCAAAGCCGGAAGAGAATCTTCCGGCTGCGGTCCCCCCAACACCAAGGCCTTTTCTATCAAGGATTGAAGACCCATATTGAAAATGTCAATGCCCACCTCTGATAAATGAACTAAATCAGTCCTGAACAGACCAGGTAAGAAACCTTCAAGCTCTGTATGGCGAAATGATAAACCCCCCAATGAGACAATAAAATTATGGACAGTCCTATTTAGACGTCTTCTAATTTTGTCAACATAAAACAAATTGCTAAATGGGGACCAAATAAGTCTAGGAATTATTTCAGAGAAAGACAGAATCGAGGAAATAACAGTTTAACCGAGGAGAACTCAGTCTTTATTTCGCATAAGAGGTCCCAAGTCCTTACTTTCCCAATGTCATTGCCACCCGCATGGATAATTATAATATGAGGAGTTGGCCAAATACTAGACAAAAATAACAAATGCTCTTTAAGACTACGCCATCTAAGGCCCCTTATACCTGACCAAAAAACCTGAAACTTATTAATGTCCAAACCAATATTGCTTGAATAGGACCTGGTTGCTGCCTGCTTCCCAGCCCAGCAGATGTAGGAATGTCCCACTATCCAAATAATGTTCATGGATGAATCTGAAAAAGAAATCAGACAATCAATAATTCGGGGCGGACATAGAGTTTGTACCTACTACTTTCCCAACGACCCACTTTTTTCTGCACATCTGTAGGGAAACCTAAAGAATTAGCTGTGGTAGCCGCCCCGATCCTAAATGAATGAGCTGAAAATCTAAGATTTGAGAGTTTCAACTGTTTGAGGCAAGAGGCTAGCACTGCTGAAAACTGGTATCTAGTTAAGGGGGAGAAATCCTGATGGATAAAAATGAATCAGCAAAAGATGGTCTGACTGCTAAATATGCAGATAGCAAAAAGACAGGAAAATCAGGGGATTGGGGGATTTTCCCAGCGAAAACCACTGCCCCGCACCCCTTTTTAAAGTCTTAGATCTACATAAATATAGTTGAGCGTATTCATTTTCCAAAGAAACGGGAGAAAAAAGGAGGAATGAACAGGAGGATCTATTAGGGGCAGTAAATTCACCCAACCTAAGAGCTCCAAAGAATGCCACTGAGAAAGCTGCTTTAACCACTTTACAACCGGCCCATAGCCGAATGACGGCTACAGGCCGGTTGCTTAACCCTGGGAGGGCGTCATATGACGTCCTCCCGGAATTCCCCCCCCCCCCCCCTCTTGCGCGCCCCCTGGGGCGCGCACTCGAGTACATCCGTGATCGCCGGGTCCAGAGGACCCGGCGGATCA
>CM053032.1:159107084-159173372 GCA_028564925.1 Lithobates sylvaticus
CGGTCGGATTTTCCGATAACATAAACCGATCTGACTTTTTCCATTGGAATATCCAACCGTGTTTACGGGGCATAAGGCTCATGCGTGTGATTCCAAATGATGTAGTAAATTATATAGGCAATTTTATCGAATTTGATCCGAGGAATGTGTTCTTCCCTAAGGAAAGTGCAGTCTTGTTAAAATTGTTGGAAGAAGGTTCCAAGTGGGGTTGTGGGAGGGAAGGTAGGGTGTTAATAGCCCTGTACTCGACTTCGTTGAGTGCCAATGCGTTGTGTCAAAGACAGGGGCTAAGAGAGTGTTCAACATAAGGAACAGGAACAACCATGTTCCCAACGGGGAACCGAGTAATCAACTTGAAAATGTTGTATTTAAAAATAAGAAGCAGAGTTCAAAAGGACAAGGCAGCAAAGCTACCCAAAGCAATGGGGTCTAAGGTACGGTGGTCAGTACCATAGGCACTCGGGAATCCTAATGAAGACGCTGAGCGGGAGACCTGATTGAGTATGGCTCATGTGCGCATTGTCCCAAACATATGCATATAAGCCTTTAAATTAGCACTTTTGATTATTCATGTTCGTGCCCCATAGACTTTAACTGTGTTTGCATGTTCGAACAAATTTTTGGCCTGTTTGCATGTTCTGCTGCAAACTCCACCGGGGGGGGGGGGGGTTCGGCTCATCCCTAAATACCACCTAAAGAAAGCTCTATTTGTGTGGAAAAAAAAGGACAAAAATTTCATATAGGTACAGTGTTGCATGACTGAGTAATTGTCATTCAACATGTGAGAGCACCGGAAACTGAAAATTGGTCTGGTTAAGTTGTCAAGTTGTTAAAGAAAACAAACTATAAGGCGTAAAACATATTTTGTCATGATGCATTTACAATGTGTTTAGCTGATTAAACTGAAAGTTTTCAGATACATATAAATGATATGACCTCTACATTTTTGCAGATTTGAAGAATATCAGTAACTGTTAAAACTAGACACAGATCTATACTGGTTTTACCCCTTACAATTGGTAAGTCTTTATATTGAGTTCAAGAAATTTGATCACAATGAATCAAATTTTAATGCGAATGACTGGAAATTGAAAACATGACTGACAGCTGATCAAATAGCAAGTATTACAGGAACCTGACTGTCATTTTCTTAGATATGACTTTCACTGGTTTTTCAATTCTGTACATTGCTTCCTGCATTCAGCTGGTGTATACTATGCAATATCTGTTTACTGCCTTTCTTTTCATATGCCTATACAGCTTCTCGTGGTACTCACAGCAGTTATTTGACCTGGTAAATTCATGTTAACCTTTTTTCTTCAGGCACTATACATATGGATTTCTGTCTCTTATTCTGCATCCAAAATACACTGTGTTAATATTAAAGTAAAATATGACCTGCTCCTGGGCTGTTAGCAAAGAATATTTTTTTTTCCCTAATGGAATATATCTCATATAAACATTGAACTTGATTGATCCAATTTTTCTGCAGCCTTTACATCCCAGATTTTTTTTAAACGTTATAGTTACCTTATCCATAAGTATTTTACTGGTCCCTGAAAGCAAACCTTTCTATTGTTTATACAAACAAATGGATCACTTACCTTCCCTCATCCCAGCAGCATGTGCTTACCTAAACTTGCTCCCATGCTAATCCATTTTACCAATGGGATCAAGACTTTGAGCTTACATGGAGCTATGAATCCCCCACCCTCACTTTATGTGACAGTGCTGGATCAATCACAAGGCACCATTGCTGTCAAATGGGAAAGGGGTGTGAGTCACATGGCCTCCCATACTCAGACATGTCAGGTATTTAACTTTGCTCTCATCTGGTCAACAAATTGGTGCAGAAGCAAAGTAGAGGTGAAAATATGTTTCTGGTGAGAGAAGGAGTTTAGCAGCTATCAGGGAAGTACTGGTCATAGTATAGATGAAGGCTCAATGTGCATACAAATGCACAGGCGTGCACCCACTGCTAACACTAGCCCAAATGGACTATTTAAGTGCAGTAGTTGTACTAATCAGTGCTGTATAATCTATAGCTCTCCCTTTGTTCCTGCATCTGTTCCTGTGTTTGACTTCTGTGATTGACCCAGCTTGTCCTGACCACGTTTTTATGTTACCTGCCCTGAATTTGTCTTTTCTCTGAATTTTGGATTCTGCTTTGCCTCATGCTCATCCGCCTGCTACAGTATTGCTGACTTCTGTTTGAACCTTGACCATTCTTCAGCTTGCCGCCCATGCTTGAACCTGACTGCTTGTTGCTGACCTGGCTTGTCTGACCACGCATCCAGTTATCTGTCTTCCCAGCTCTGCAAGCAACTTACCTGTTCCCTGCTGGTCCTTCATGTGCTGCCAGCCTCTTCTGCACCTATGACCAGACATCTGCCAGGCAAGCAACTGCCCGCTTGCTGTCTACCAAATCTGAGATCTGCTGCTGCTGATTCCACCTGCTGTTGTGGCCTTCTGACCCATCTCTGGTGAAGCACCTTCTACTTTACTATAAGGTCAGTTGGACACCTTACAGGCACTCATACCTCGCCATGCTCTCACGGCCACTGTCTCATCACCAGTGGTCCCTGAGCAGGTTGTAAGAGAGGCCTCCCTCTATGCATCAGACTCTGCTATAAGGTACATGACAGCAACCCTTCTACTTTGCCCTGTGTAAACAAAGAAAATGGTCAGTTTAATCCTATCAGTCTCTTCTGCCATAAATGTTTCCTCCTGCCTGTCAGCGATAATGTACACTGAGCACATGTGCACGCAGCCAGAGTGAACCTAGAAGGGAGACCTGATGGAGATGGAAGTGCATAGATGTAATGTGTTCTTTTTTTTTCGTGATGCTATAATTCTTGGTGAGCATTGGAGAAGTTGGAGGTTCTAGTAGGGGAGAACTCATACATATTTGGAGTGAAGGAGGTGGAAATCCTGACCAAAATCCTAAGAGAGAAGTGTCTGCTTGTCATACACATTATAATAACATGTATCATATGCACATTACATCTTACATCACCTCATATGACCTACTTAGTGATAAGAGGCTATTGACATCTGGTGACAGATCTATTTGTACAGAAGATATGGGGCCATGAAGGTGCATCACTAAGAATAATCATATAAAGATTTTCACTATTGTATATCTTGTATGCACTGGACTTTATTGAATTATGGACACAAGTTGGTGCACATTTATGTGTATGAGGAGGAGATTGTTGACACTATTTTGTTACTTATTTTCACTTTTTATTGGTTTTACAAAATTTTAGTAATTGAAGTGTGTATATACACAGTGTGTGAATACTAGCACATTATGGCATATGGCTGTTTAATACCACTTTACATGAATGAATGATTTGTATAGCGCTGCAAATGCAAACTGAATCGCCTCAATGCGCTTGGTCTGTCCTGTGTTCTCCTGCTTATTAGAAGAGGTGGGTCTTGAGTTTTTTTCTGAAGGCCCGATAGTTTTCTTCCATGCAGATGCTGGTGGGTAGAGGGTTCCATAGCCGAGGTCCTTGGACTGCAAATCTTCGTCCTCCCTTAGATTTGTAGCGGTCATTAGGGATGAGAAGGCAGTTTTGGTTTGTTGATCGGAGGCAGCGATTGGGTATGTATTGTTTTATTTTCTCACATAGGTATTGAAGAGTGTTTCCTTGTGTACATTTGTGGGTGAGGCAGGGTCTTGAATGTGATTCTATCCTTTACCATTAGCCAATGGAGGGTCCTTAGGGATGGAGAGATGGATTCCCAGGGTTTCTTTCCCGTGACTAGTCTTGCTGCTGTGTTTTGGATGACTTGTAGGCGTGCAATCTGGTAATTAGGTAGTCCTATGTAGAGGGAATTTGCGTAGTCGAGTCGCAAATTGATGATTGTTCCAAGGATAAACCTCACTCACGCTATACTGACTGATAACAAGAATATCTCTGGGGACACTGGAGAAACACATGAACCTCTACTAGTCTACTGCCTCATCCAAGTTGATTCAATAGCTAAAGAAATATCGCTGGGGAAAATAGAGTAACACCTGAACCTCCAGTGGTCTGCAGCTGTAGTCACTACCTGGTGCAATGAAAACACAGGATCCTCTGTTAAAATAGATGAAACTTCTGTCTGCTTCATGCAGGGGAACAGAATAAGTCTTTGCTCCAAGCAGTTACTGATAGCTTTGAGAAGATGTGTTACTGTTGGGTATTCCACCAATTTGTGTTTGAAATATTCTTTTAAAAATACATTCAAGGACTAGACTGCCATTTATGCAAGAAATACAGAAAATGTTATTAATATGCCTAAGGACAAGGTAAATCTCAATAAGAGGTCCCACTTGCATTACACACGGCCCAATGGATGAAGGCACTTTAATAGAGATAAACTGAACTATGGTTCCATGCTCCCACCTTGTGTGGGTTCAGCTTTTAGTTACCACACAGGTGCATGCTATTTTAATAACTTGACAAGAGAAACATCTAAAGACCAGCTAAATTAGGATTACACAATCAAAGATTTATTCTTGTCTTAAATAGTGGATGCATACATTTCACCAGCATATCCCATGTGTATAAGGAATAGGTTTAGTTAGTGCCTTTGAAGCTCTAAAGGTTTTTTTGCTCACCCACACACAATGAAGGTTTGTATGTCAGTAATCCTAAATGATTTGTCTGGTCACTGAATATTCTCACCTTGCCAGAAGCAAACTACACTGTTGCCAAAGGCAAAAGTGTCATTATGTTAAATTATTCTAGATACTTTATAAAAGTTTGGCGCATAGATCTTCAAGCGTAACTGGAACTGGTCCTTGACAGCAAGGTAGGTTAATTAGCAAGTCTGAACTGAAATTATATATATATATATATATATATATATATATATATATATATATATAATGATGACACTGAATTTGAAAATCTCTAAAACCAGCCTTACAGTTGAACCAAATTTTCAGAATATACAGTAAATGTGCTCTATATACCTAAAAGGAAAATCTCTTTAAAATGAAAGAAATACCAGCTTAATATTTTTTTTTGATAAATTTAAGCCGAAACACAAATGAGCCTCTTCATTTCTACATTAAAGTAAACGTTTCCATATATTAGGTTGGGTCTCATACCCTTTTTCTACCAGAGCCATCTTTGTGTTTTTTGCAAACATGATTTAAAAATGATTGTAGGTCTGAAGATTACATAAAACTCCCAAAATATTATATATTTTCTGAAAGCAGACACCCAAGTGGTAGTTCCAATTTTTTAGATCACACAATATCAGTGCGATTATGGTTTAGGAATGTTGTGCCAAGTAAATAGAAGCCCAACATGTCAAACCTTAAAATTGGACGTGCCTTTAAAAGAGCAACAAACTTCATTACCTTATACTTTCCATAGGTGATGCTTTAAAAGCCCCTACAGTTCATCAGTTTACAGTTAACTATGAAAAATGGGCCCATGTAACATGTGTTACATGTGTTACGTGTTACATGAAAAATGGGCCCAACATGTGCATTTATATTTGTATGTGTGTGTATATGAGGGCGGGGGGCGCGGGGCAACTATTTGGGGGGATTTTATGTGCTTTGATGAAATTTACATTTTTTACACATTTTTTTTTTTTACTAAAAAATGTCTCACCTGCCTTCCAATGCAGATTGTGCTCCATTAGATTCTTCCCCAGTCATACAGACTGAGGACAGTGACACTAGGACCCAGAAGTGATGTTTAACATGTTGCTTTAGGGTCAATAACTTGAAGGGGAGATCTTTCTCCA
The DNA here is from genome assembly GCA_028564925.1 of Lithobates sylvaticus. NCBI lineage: Eukaryota > Metazoa > Chordata > Amphibia > Anura > Ranidae > Lithobates > Lithobates sylvaticus. The sequence continues at coordinate 159,112,842 of CM053032.1, forward strand.
CTTTACCCAGAGGGAGGGGACCTGCAGTAATGGGGGTGGGTCGAAGCAATCCAAGATGTGTGGCTACAAATGCCAGGAGTGTGTGCAAAACACCCCTAAGCCACTGCCATAGTTTTTTTGGCAGTAAAAGGTTAAAGTGTATCCAAACTTAAAGCTAAAGTTTAGTTAAAAATCTTTTTAGTAGACATATGCATGACAATAACATTTGTTTTGTTTAGTTTCGATTAGTAAATCTAGTTATTTAGTTTAGTTAAATGTAATTGATTCATTCAATTCGTATTCGGGATTCCTATTAAAAATTCTTATTCAGAATTTTTCAAATTCTTTTGAATATACAGATTTTTTTTCAATTCGAAACGTTCAAATCGATACATTTTAAACTGGTCGAATCAAAAACGTTCGATATTTTTTTTTCTATTCGATTGTGGCAAAGTGAACAAACAAAAGAAAAATCTTCATCAAATGATTACAATGACTCTTTAAATCACCATTGGCTTAACTAAAACAGCATTATTTCAAAATGTTACTCTAATAACACACACAGGGGTTTATTTACTAAAGCTAGAGAGGGAAAAATGAGTCACAATTCTGCAGAGAAACCAATCAGTTCCTAACCTCAGCTTTAGCTTTAACCTTTAGCTTTAGCAATAAAACCTGGAATTGGCTTCTCTGCAGAATCGTTCAGAATTGTGACTACATTTCCCTCTCTAGCTTAAGTAAATGAACCCCACAGTCTTTGATTTCAGAAATATGTGTACAGATATGCCTTGTACACACGGTAGAACATTCACGGTCGGACCACAAAATCCATCTGATTTTTTCCAACGGATTTTGGCCGAAACTTGTCTTGCATACACACGATCGCACAAAGAAAGTTGATCATTCAGAGCGACGTGAAGTATAAAGCATACGACGGGATGACATAGAGGCCAGTAGCCAATATCTTTTGTCTCCAAATTTTTTCTGAGCATGCTTGGCACTTTGTGCGTCGAATTCTCAACACATGATTGGAAAAAGTCTGATCGGATTTTGTTGTCGAAAAATTCTAACTTTTTCCGTCGGAAATTCGGATGGAAAAATCCGATAGAGCCCACACACAATCGGATTTTCTGACAACATAATCCGATCGGACTTTTTCTGTCGGAAATTCTGACCGTGTGTACAAGGCATTAGAATTCGATTGGAATTTCAGTCTGAATTTTGGTTTGTTATTCGGGGCATTTAGTAAAAAAAATATTATATTATAATTAGGGTATTCGGATATATCCCAATCTCCGAATAACAAAAAATGTGTTTGAATATTAATTCAGTACGAAATGAACCGCATTTCTACATTTTTACTTTTTAGGTACAGCACCAGTGACATTAAGTGTATCCTCAATCCTGCTGGCTGTTGGTTGCTGTGAACAATCCATGTAATGAAATGAACAAAGGCAGGCATATTTAAAGTAAAGTCTCTATGACAACTTTGGCTCCCTCCATAAAATCATGAAGAAATGAGAGCAAGTGTGGAAGTGTGTTACTTGCAGGATCCTGGGAAGTCCTGCCCTTACCTGTTTAGTCTACATAGACATACTCAGGAGTATAGAAGCTTTCCCCCCATCATGCATGTGTGCTTGTCCGGGCGGCATGCCAAATGACTTCTACATATACCAATAGACATCATCACCTAATGGGAGCATAACCTATATCTTCATGGCCACAAAGCAGACAACAGTGAGAGCATGAAGGTCGCCAACTCTCAGCTTCAATGAGGTAAAAAGCCATGTACATGGCACACTTATTAACAATAAACTCACAATACACATGATACATTTTTAGATACCTGGCAGTCTCAGGCTAAATCATTTTCCATCTTGTCAACTAGCCTCATGCTTTTTAGAACTGTAACTTAAGCATCACTGAGTTCATCTCAGCTTCTAGGGTAACACCCCGGCTTTGTTTCTGTTCCCCTGCTCCATCATCTTTTCTTCTCTTCCTGCTTTACCCACTCCCCTTTCATTTTTTCTAACCCTCTCTTCTCCTTTTTATTTAATATCTCCCTCTTTTAACACAAGTGGCCCTCTTATTTTACCGGTAACTGTGAAAGGGAAGTCATGACCTAACAAACTAACCATCCCGTTCATAGCTTTGAGAAGATCATCACATAGTGTTTTATTTTGCAACATAACTTTAAATATCTCTCTAGCCTATAGCTCCCCACATCAGTAACACAAGCTTTACCCCACTGATTATTCATTCACCACTGGTTATTTAATTTCCTTTTATTTAATAGGTTTTCTATTTTGCTTTTTAACTTATCTCTCATTTTCATGGGGGTTGAGATATACTGTTGGCACTTCTGTATGAAACCTGTCACAATTTGTAAGTGTACACTCTACTTTTTTTTAATACAATTCTTGGGACCATTGCTTGTGGGAGTGATTTCTCAAAAAAAAAAAAAAAAAAGCATGGAGACATGGATGGATGAATGAGTTTGCTTTGAATATTACAAATAAATTAAATTGTGTTTTCAGTTTAGGATGCTCAGATATAGTTAAGTTCTGAGTTTTGGGTCAAATTTATTTTATTGTTTCCATTTGTTTTTTACTGTCTACAGTATATACGCACCTTGTTTTACAAATTAACATTTAATATATAACAAAGTATTCCCAAAGCACTATGGGCTGGCTAATACACAGCACTGCTTGTTTTAAAACTTTGTTTGACAGGGAGCATTTCAGTAAGGCATGAGTCACTATCCCTTTTGCATAAGCTACTGAGTTCTATAAACAACATATTTTACATAAAAGAAGAAATGAGAAAGCCTGAAGAATGTGAAAATGGCTTGAAACTGTACATTAAACTCTACATGCAGGCTCAAAAGAACAATGCAACACTTTACCAAGCATTATTTTATATTAACAAGACTAATAAAAAATATTTTTTAATGTTATTTTTTGAGAAAGGAAATTATGTGCAAAATCACTGTGTTTTACCTTTGGATTGTCCAGAGGAGTATGTTTGCTAGCAAATTAGATTCTTTCAAAAGCACCAATGTTAGCACTTCAAATGTTCAGATTCTTTGAATATATGCTCTTATGGACTAATGAGTTTAGGTTTTCTCTTTGCCTCTGTCATGTGAAATGAGATATTAACATCACTCTTTGATTTTACGATTCTGTGTTTGATATCACAACACTGCTTCATTGGTGTGGTCTTCCAGAGCATGTGAACACTTTTTGGTGACTGTCGGGGGTATAAAAAGGGATGACAGTTCCCAACATATCACCTGCTTCCAACAGTAGGGAGGCTAGGCTAATGGTGCCAGGAATGGTGGCAGGAGACTCTTTTCCAAAGCAGGGATCATGGCAGAACACTATTTTCCAAAGTAAAAGTTCCGAAATGCATACTTCCAATTTGGGAACAACTTCAAGCATTTACAGTATAAGAAGATAACTCAATGGCGCCAATATGTATGTATTTTTTAGATTCATGCTGAACATCTTTCCCTTGAGTAATTTCTGTTCTCTTCATATATTGGAACAAACTGGACTTCCCTGACTACATTTATGTCTTAAGGGAATCTTGGACATTTATATTTGTGTCGGAGAGGGGGGGAGGGACGGTTATATAACATACTTATCTAACAAAGGTGGATAAATCTGCAAGCTTACACTGTGATATTGCTATTGCTTTATGTTAATACTTTTCAAATATTCTGTAACAAATTTGATTGGGCTTCCCCATTGTGAGTAACCCTCTGCAGTTCTCCCAGACACACAGTATACCTATTTGTTCACAGTAACAATGTTTTTAACATTGGCTTAGCTATACATATATATAGTACATGTAAAATGTATGTTTATTTGTTGGATAGATTTTTCCTATGAATACATATTTTGTTGTGTTTACATAAAAATAGGAAACATTTATTATGTAATTCTAGATTATTAACCTACTTATCTATGGAAGATGTAGACAGTTGGTTTTAGAAACACTTAGAGGGTTTATTATACCATTACATATGCATATCTAGTGATTCAGACAAATTCTGCTAAAGTGGATATAACAACTTATTTGTTAAAGTTATGATATAGTATTTACAGGCTGATAGGTGCTAATTAGGAGGTGATAGTTGTGATATTTTGCAAAGTACAAACGTTTAATGTGATTTAATAACCCTTTTGTAGTAAAAATTGTTATTTAAAGAGTTGTATGTTAAATGACTTAATGAAATCATAAAAGTCACACTTTTGTTTCCTTTACTACTTGTATTGACATATTAGACACATGGAACATTGCACTCTCTGATAAGAAAACACAATCTTCAGGAACAAAGCATTTTCTCTCATCAGTTTCACAGCTTATGCATTAAATCCAAAAATGCATATTGTTTCCTGTTGCTTAAAATTTTTATAAAATTTTCTTTTTGTCGTGTTTCTGTGAAAAAACACTGAAAAAAAAATAATACATAAAAAAAAGGGAAAAACAAGCACAATGCAACTCGTAAAGGATTCTTAAAGTGACCTATGCCCTTTCTCTTGATGTTCCTTCTAGCAGTGGCTTCCTTTATCCCTCTTTTGTCTAATGTCTGGAATTATGTATTTTTGATTTGCAGATTCTAAATGCTTCAGAGTTTAATGCCATATAATGATGTGGTGCTTATGTGCTGCATCATCCTGTGAGTCCAGGGTAAGGAGCAGAGTGATGCCCAGTGTTATTCAACCCAAAAGAGAAACAGTCAGCAGGAACAGTACAGGAGACATAAAAAGTATAGCATCCAGAGTTGCTTTTTTATTTTTTATTACAGCTGGAGACTTCAGTTTTTATTATTTGCCTAATATGGAGTTGGGTTGCAAAAGCACTGATAGTAGGAAAGACACATACACTGTAGAAGCTAACTGCTGTGGTATGTTTTTTTTTTGTTCAAATATAGACATGGTAGTTGTTAAGTAATACTGTCAAGTATTAGCCTTTTAAAAGTGAAATGAAAAAATAATCCTAAAAAATCCTAAAACTAGGTCCAGGCATGCATTGTAAATAACAAGGAAAGGGAGGGCATCTAGTTTGTGCCCATATATACAGTGCCTTGGAAATGTATTCTTATCCTTTGACATTTTCCACATTTTTGTCATGTTACAACCAAAAACATATATATTTTTTATTGGGATTTTATATGATAGACCAATACAAAGTGACACATAATTGTGAAGTGGAAGGAAAATGATAAATAGTTTTCAATTTGTTTTTTACAAATATTTGAAAAGTGTGGCATGCATTTGTATTCAGCCCCCTGAGTCAATACTTTGTAGAACCACCTTTTGCTGTATAAGAAATTTGGGACACTGTGGTGCCTTTTAGGGATTAAATTAAATAGCAACCATTTGAAATTAATCTAAACCTCAGTAGGCCTGGAAGAATGTAAAACTGAAAATCGGTCTCCTAGGAAGCCTTTTTTTCCCACATTCCTCTAGTTTTAGTTTTTTTATGGTTTCTTAACCAGAGGGATAAAGTGAATATAAAGGCTTGTTACATAACAACGCATAGTCATTAGCACAGCAAATGTCCAGACTCTCACAGCCTAAATAAAAGATTTCCCTGGACGATGAGTGTTATTTGTAAAAGAAACAGAATTTGCAGAATTGTTTATTTTTGTTTCTTAACTGCCAAAACTGTTTGAAGCGCAATGTAAAGCATTGTTCTGTAGACCCTAAGGCAAATAATAAAAAGGTTTTCCCATATTGTAAACTGTAGCACAGCTTTGAAGTAGCAAAGTCATCAGATTTATATCAATATTTCTATCCAATGGCCATTTACCAGATGTGTTTTGGCTATTGCATTTAACTACTTAAGGACCGAGCCTCATTTTGAGATTTGATGTTAACATGTTTTTTTTGCTAGCAAATTACTTAGAACCTCCAAACATTATACATTTTTTTCTAAAACCCTAGAGAATAAAATGGCGGTCGTTGCAATACTTTCTGTCACATCATATTTGCTCAGCAGTCTTACAAGCGCACTTTTTTGGAAAACACTTTTTTGAATTAAAAAATAAGACAACGGTAAAGTTAGCCCAATTTTTTTATAAGAGAAAGATAATGTTACACCAAGTAAATGGATACCCAACATGTCATGCTTTAAAATTGTGCCTGCTCGTGAAATGGCGACAAACTTTTACCCTTAAAAATCTCCATAGGAGACGTTTAAACAATTCTACTGGTTGTATGTTTTGAGTTACAGAGGAGGTATAGGGCTAAAAATGATTGCTCTCGCTCTACCGATCGTGGTAATACCTGACATGTGTGGATTGAACACCTTTTTTATATGCGGGCGCTACTCACGTATGCGTTCGCTTCTGCACACAAGCTCGGCGGGATGGGGCATGTTTAAAAAAAAAATGTCTTATTTATTTTACCTTGTATTTTTTATTTTTACACTGTTCTTTTTAAAAAAATTGTGCCACATCCATTGTATTAGAAAAAAGCATGACAGCACTACTTAAATATGTCAAATAGGTCAAAAAGACCCCAGATCTCACATTTACACTAAAATGGAATAAAAAATAGTGTTGTCATTAAAAAAAATAAATAAATAAATGTCCCTTTAAGAGCTATGGGTGGAAGTGACGTTTTGACGTTGCTTCTGCCCTGCAATGGTATGGAGATGGGTGGGGGCCATCTTCCCCTCACTCATCTCCATGCCACTGACGTGAGAGGATCCGATTGCCTCCCATGGCTCCGGTAAGCGACGGAGGGCACCCGATTTCTGCAGGGGGTGATCTTACGGCGAGCCTGCCGCAAATCCGCTGCAGAGACCACTATTATGGGAAACCGGACTGCCGGCCAAAAAAGAGGATACTGGGGTTATGGCAGCTAGATGCTGCCATAACAACGATATTCCTCTTCAATGTTAGGACGTATAACAATGTGCGGTGGTCTGGGAGTGGTTAAAAATAAAAAAGATAGACTTACATAATATGGAATTTAATCTAAATACTACAAAAAAACAAAACAAAAAAACACATGTACTAGATCTTTGTGTGGTGCTGCTGAGCAGGAGTAAAATCTACTATTGTTCGAATTTAGCAAGAAAATGATCACTGCAGTAGTGTAACTCATGGCTTAGAACTGAAGTAGAGATGAAACTTGGGTTCAGTTCAAGTCTGAGGTGAACCCAGCCTTTTTGCCATTCATTGACCCACCAAGCTAAGGTAACCACCCACTCAGATTTTCTGGCTGCTATATTGCAAACACAACACCAGGGATCATGGGTGATGTAATTGACGTATTATCCGTGGTGCTGCACTAATATAAAGACCGTGTCAGGGATATTTGAATAACTGTCATTCAGTGATGGGAATTCAACATATACACATTGGCTGGCATTGAGTCATCATGACTGAAGATGGATTTGCATCAAATTGGGCCACATACTTTTCAATTTTGAGGGGGTACCCTTGAAGGAAGGCCTTTCTCCCCTTACAAGGCACTTTGTCAGCATGTTCCCTAAGCAACATGTGGGAGTATAACTGGGGGGGGGGGACTTAAAGTGGAATCTGCAAATACAAAATAAAGGAGCCCCCAGATATATGCCCCCTCCAAGGGGAATGAGTACAGGGGTACATTAGTACTCCTTAGCAATTCCCAAAGAGTTAGATGTAAATAAGCACAGACCTTATTACAAGCTGTCACAATCATAGTATGCTTTTGATTGGGAGCTGGTGAGATGTGTTCCCAATCATGTGACAGCCAACCACACTGATCGCATGTTCAGAAAGTCCCAGAATTTACACACCTTAAAGGGCTGGCAGGAGCCACTCTTTGTGGTAATGGGTAAAGAGTGGACACATGCATTCATTTTTGTCCGAATGCATTTTCATCCAAATTTCCGGTATTTTCGTTATCATTTTAACAAATGAGAACAAACGCGAGGGATCCAAAAAACCGAAAGATCGGACATCAACAAATGCATTATTTTAATTTTCGTTGTGACAACAGTTCGATATAGATAGGAGATTCAACATGACGCTGACATTAGCGATCTGTGTCCATTGAACCTGTGGTCGAATGTGCCTAACCTTAGCTCTATTAGTCCAAGATTATTCTACATAGAGAGAAAAGATTCGACATAGAGAGAAAAGAGTCAACATTATAGAGACAATAGCAAAAAAGGTTGAATGTGCCTAACCTAACTCTATTATTCCAAGATTATTCGACATAGAGAGAAAAGATTTGACATAAAGATTTGCTGAAGCAGTCAGCACGAGTGGACATTTATGGTCAAATGCTCTGCCCATAGGCTATAGAAGAATTCTAATGTTGATTGATTAGTAATAATAATTAATAAATATAATTATTTATAGTGTTATACAACATAAGAATTCTACTATAGCTTGTAGGTGGAACATTCGACCGGAAATGTACGATTGCGGCGTCGTACAGTTTACCTGCCCGTCGAATCTTCTTAGAACATTCAACAGACACCATAAGCCTTCAATGACAGATTCAACCTTAATTATTTCTGATTTTCAGACTAATTCATTTTTAAACGAAACTAAATAAATAAAAACGTATTTCGGGAGTAGCTAAATAAATTTATTTTTCGGACAAAAATAAAAATTTGAAACAAAATATTTCAGTGTGCGCATGTCTAGTAAAGAGTACTAATGTAATTTTTACCCTGGGTGGGGGTGGATATCTGGGGACCTCTTATTATAATTAGGCATTCAAGGACTATAGTCTGCTACAGGAAAAAAGGGGCACACTCTTGCTGCCCTCCCTTTTATGACCACCCAGGCAGCATGATATATAAGGTTTAAGGCATCCCCTAAGCATGCTATTTGTGTATTTGCAATATTGCCTTTTAAGAAGTATAAAAAGACCATCTCCCCACTGAACAGTTTGTCTTATTACATGTCTTATTACATGTCTTATTACATGTCCCTATGGCAGTGCCTAACTCTCTATGCTCTTTTTTGAACAATATCTTGCCTATTAGCCTTAAAAATGGCATGAGAATATAACAGTATTTAGCTTGCATGTACTTCAATGGGATTTGGTGCTAAGTTTGGAGTCTTAACCAATGCTGGCCAGATTCACTCATACCTACTTATCAGGAGTAGTGTTTGGCTGAAAATCTTTATATCATTTTTATTATTTTAGAATCTGTTCTGGTTTTTCCTATGATTTTCAAAGGTAGCTGATATGTTTCAAATCCTGGAGTCCCTTTAACCACCATTTATGATGGTGCCACTTGTAGATGGTTACACATCATTTTCCATATTTCCATAGACCATATTATGATTTCTACTTCTAATTTAAATCATTTTAGCAACATTATATCAGTTGCAAATGATTCAATTTAAAAAGGTTTGTGTCCTTTTTTCACCTTTAGGAAAATTGCTAAAAACAGAAGAAGGGGGCATTTTTAGCATGGCTCTCTAACATGATTTCTATAATTTTACGTGAAAAGTCATGGTCTTTTGGATTCTGGGAGGTAAATTGGCACTATAATTGTATATCCATGTGTTGTAAACATTTGAGTGAATATTCTTTCCAGAATATTGGGATCCTCTTTAAATAGCAACTTTTGGGGGGCGTGGCTAACATGCCGCCGTGTGCCTGTGGGGGCGCACATCGCGGCGATCCGTGGAGCAGTGTGTCAGTCTCGGTAAAGAGCCTCCGGCGGAGTCCAATCACGGCTGAACACGATGTCAACAGGAAAATCTGGTGATCAGACAGACGCGAGTAGAGGAGAGCCGATCGGCGTCTCTCCTGATGGGGGGTCTGCGCTGATTGTTTATCAGTGTAGCCCCCCCTCAGATGCCCACACTGGACCACCAGGGACTTCACTAGGACCACCAGGGAAGTGGGCAACATGTGAATGGCCAGGTATGTACCCCCTGGCCATCCACATGTGCAAATGATGTCCAATCTGTGCCAGTCAGTGCCCACAAATGGGCACTGACTGGCACCTTTATGTACCAATGAAAAACAGTGATGCCCAGCAATGCCACCCATCAGTGTCATCAGTGCCACCCATCAGTGTCCAGCAGTGCCACCTATCAGTGCCCATCCGTGCCCATCAGTGGCCATCCATGCCACCCATATTTACCCATCAGTGCCACCCATAAGTGCCCATCAGTGCCACCTATGAGTGCCCATCAGTGTCGCCTATTAGTGCCCATCAGTGCCGCATACCAGTGCCACCTATCAGTGCCCATCAGTGCCACCTATCAGTGCCCATCATCAGTGAACATCAGTGCCACCTCATCAGTGCCGCCTTGTCAGTGCAGCCATATCAGTGCCCATCATTGAAGAAGAAAACGTACTTATTTACAAATAGTTTTAACAGAAACAAAGAAAACTTGTTTTTTTTTAATTTTCGGTATTTTTTTATTTGTTGCGCAAAAAATTAAAATCACAGAGGTGATCAAATACCACCAAAAGAAAGCTCTATTTGTGGGAACAAAATGATAAAAATTCTGTTTGGGTACAGTGTTGTATGACCGCGCAATTTGCACAGAAATTGCGACAGCGCTGAAAGCTGAAAATTGGTCTGGGCAGGAAGGTGTCTAAGTGCCTGGTATTGAAGTGGTTAAAGAAGAAATGTCACTTATTGACCAAAAAGTGGACTGAGTTGAATGCAGAATGACTGACATTGCTGAAACGGTTAATGACCTTGTTGACACACATGACCATACCAGAGATGAACATCACTGGGTCAGAGCCAAAATGGCAGACCTCGAGGACAGCTCCAGGCGTAACAACGTCAACATACGGGGTATCCCTGAATCTATTCTACCTCCCGACCTAAACCCCTACGCCAGAAAATAAATTGCCACTCTCCTACCGGACCTGTCCTTGATGGAAACCATCATAGACTGCATTCACCGCCTCCCTAAGCCCCCTCATATACCTGCAAGCATCCCTAGAGATGTCTTAATGCGAGTCCACTTTTATCATGCCAAAGATATGCTACTGAGCAAAACAAGACATTTGGGTCAACTCCCAGCTCCTTATTCAAAACTACAATTGTTTTCTGACATCTCGGCCTTTACACGCCTGCAAAGGCGACAGCTGAGCACTATCACTGAACCTCTCAACAACCATAAAATCCCCTAACAATGGGGGTTCCCAACAAAACTAATAGTCAACAAAAATGGACTAAAACATCACATCACAACTGTAGGAGAAGGAATCCAATTGCTCTGCAACTGGGGAATCATTCCTGAAGAAACACCCCAACCCAGCCTCCACAACCAACCTAGTGCCCACGGCACTAGCAACAATAACATTGTCGCCCATGCAACTTGAATCCCGGATTAGTGGTACATATATATCCAAATGAGCTTTTACTGTACCATGCTTCGTCTCAGTGCCTGCTCGTTGCTGACAGCACACAAACTTTTACCCCCACGATTTTCAGCAGTCCTAAGTTCATTGCTGTTCCCTACCCTCTCACCCTCATTGTTGCTCTTACCCGTGCTATTTTCCTTCAACCCATCTTTCATTCTTATACACTCCTGCTCTGAGAACACAGGAATCGACTCATCCCAGATTTCAACTTCATCCCTTCAAGATCAAAAGAACCACCAGGAAACCTCACGACTACTCTTTGAAGGACTCACCCATCACTACTAACTGTAAGTCTCCTTTTTTCTTTTACGCTACCCACACACACCTATATACAGGATGCCATTTCTCTCAATGCCAAAGGCTTGAATCATCCGGCCAAGAGAAAATCTATGTGGCTCACCGCACTTGACAGTGAAGTGATTTGTATCCAAGAGACTCATTTCATGATCACCACCCCAATGTTTGAATATCCACTTCCCCCACATATTCAAAGCCTCTGGGCCACAAAAGAAAAATGGTGTGCTGATAGCCATCAAGAGTTCTGTTTTGTTTACCTTACATGACACCTTAATAGACACGGAAGGAAGATTCCTAGCCCTTGACTGCACCTTCAATACTGTAAGATATACACTTGTGAACCTATAAGACCCCAATTCCAACCAATTCAAATTCTTGAAAAAATGTATGACAAACATTGACTCTTTCTGCCATGGCCATCTCATTCTCTGTGGCGATTTTAACCTAGTTCCAGATGTTTCCATGGACACGTCATCCCAAAAATCCAGACGCACTTCACCATTAAACACCTTCACCAGAACCAAAGACTTGTTCGATGTATGGAGATGCCATCACCCTACTGAACGTGACTATTAATTTTTCTCTCATCGCCACAATTCATATACAAGGATTGATCTCTTCTTAGTGGACAAATGGCTGCTACCCAACATATCGGATCTCCAAAATAACGTGGTCAGACCAATGTTGATTTTTAATCTTTTAATGGAACCACTAGCGGAACATGTTAGAACCAACTCATCTATTACTGGTATTAAAGTGGGATCCCATGAGCACAAAATAAACCTCTTTGCAGACGATGTCATCATCATGATCACCAACCCTCTTTCCTCCCTGGCTTCGGTACAACAATTGCTACATAGATTTAGTTCCATGTCATATTATAAAGTAAATGAACATAAGTCATATGTCTTATGCCGCGTACACACGATCGAAATTCTCGTCGGAAAAAACTGTGTCGGTTTTTCCGATGGAATTCCGACAGAATTCCGCTCAAGCTGTGTTGCCTACACACGATCACACCTAATTCTGACGGTCAATAACACAGCGGCATAAAACACGTTTGACTGCACTATAAAAGGGAAGTTTAATGCTTCCGAACATGCGTCAAATTGTTTCCGAGCATGCGTCGGAATTTTGCGTGTCGGAATTGCCTACACACGATCGGAAAATCCGATAGAAAGGTTTTCCGTTGGAAAAATTGAGAACAGGTTCTCAATTCAAATTCCGTGGGAAATTCCGACAGAAAAAGACCGTTGGGCATACACACGGTCAGAAAATCCGATGATAAGCTCCCATCATCAGGTCATCAGAACACACTGCAAGGGTTCTCTATTCATATGTGGAGACTCAAACATGATACTGCACACCCACCTAGACAAATCTCCCTATACCCCAGAACACTTCTCCCCCTCCCTGCAATTTCGCAAACTACTACAACAAAATTCCCTCCTGGACACCTGGAGGGAATGTAATCCAATTAAGAAAAATTACACATTCTACTCCCACCCGCATAAATAATTTTCTAGAATTGACCACATATTTGTCCCGATAGCTTCATCTCCTATCCTACTTCACTCCTCCATATACCCCATCACATGGTCAGACCATTGCGCAGTTATCACCACAGTCTCATCCCTTCTCTCTAGACCTGGGAATAGGTCATGGACCATGAACGAATCCCTCTTCACCAATCAATCGTATTGAATTGACATACAATCCGCCCTTTCGGACTATCTCCATCACAATAATACCCCGGGAATCTCCCCCACCCACAAACCGGTAATCCGAGGTAAATGTATCTCAGTTGCCACACAAATCAAAAAGCTCAAAAAACTTAAACTGCAGTGCCTTGAATCAGACTTCCAAGCCTCCCACCTGCAGTTTCAATCTTCCCCTACAAAAACTCCCTCGACAAATGTAAACTAGAACTTGATCTCTTACTGGCTGAGTCTGCAGATAAATACATACGTAGATCTGACCACAAAATTTACACTAAGGCTAACAAACAGGACACATTCCTTGCCCTCCGCCTTCGTCGGCCAGACCATGCCCACAACCCTATCAGGCTTAAATTGGCTCCCGACAACATTACCAGCAATCCTATTAAGATACTCGCGGAATTCCGCAAACGTCTTGCTAAATTATATGAATCGAATGGCCCAATGCCTTCAAATCTCTCTGAAACTCTGTTTCGCAACCTAGCAATCCCTAAATTGTCGGAAGCCAATAGAGAGTCTATAGATGAACCAGTCTCGGCCGACGAGGTCCTTGCGGCAATTAAAACCCTCAAACCTAATAAACGCCCCGGCCCTGATGGCCTCCCGAGCGCCTACTACAAGAAATTCGCCCATACCCTGGCCCCACTCCTTGTTCACTCCTTCAACGCTATATTGAAACAGCAACCTTTCGGCCGCGATACCCTGACTGCTATAATAGCCATGATCCCTAAACCCAACATGGACCAAACCCTCTGGTCCAATTATAGGCCCATATCTTTATTGAACGTGGACATAAAAATCTTGGCCAAGATTCTTGCCCTGAGACTTAACCCAATCATAGGTGACCTGATATCCAAGGACCAGGTCGGCTTCATCCCCCGCAGGCAAGCCAGTGACAATATTCGTCGCACAGTCCTTCTCCAACACATAGCCAAATCACGCAAAATTCCCATGCACCTCCTGTCCTTGGATATCAGGAAAGCCTTTGACACGGTATCCTGGCTTTATTTGCACTACATCCTACAGAAATGGGGCTTTGGCCCCAACTTTCTCCAATGGATAACTGCCCTATACACGCAACCCCAAGCATATGTGAAATACTCGGGATTCAATTCTGAGTGTTTCCCAATTCAGAGGGGCACTAGACAGGGATGCCCCCTGTCCCCCTTGCTATTTGCCCTCATAATTGAGCCCCTAGCCTCCCTGATCAGGTCAAACCAAAATATCCGGGGCATAGAGATAGCTAACACCACCCACAAGCTGTGTCTCTTTGCAGACGATGCCCTCCTATTTGTTACCTCCCCTCACACCACCCTCCCTAACCTCCTACAACTCCTGGAGAGGTTTGCCATGGTCTCAGGGCTTGAAGTCAATCAGGCGAAATCCAGAGCAATGAATGTCTCATTACCCCAACCTGAACTCCAACGCTTACAGGCTAACTACCCATTTATCTGGTCCTCTAATTCTATCCCTTACTTGGGGATCAAACTCACAAGCAATCCCATACATCTATTTCAAGCAAACTATACTCCTATGCTGAAAATGTGACCTCAATTCTTAATACCTGGTTGCCACTTTGTGTCTCCTGGCTAGGAAGAATAGCAGCAGTGAAAATGTCACTACTCGCTAAGCTCCTCTATCTATACAGAGTCTTACCTATACCGATCCCGGCCTATTTTCATAGAATAGTCCAAAACCGAGTATATAAGTATATATGGGGGTCCAAAAGACCCAGGATTTCCAGACCAGTTCTACTCCGCAGTAAGCTACAGGGAGGCCTAGGAGTACCAAATTTCTCACACTACTTTCACGCAGCTCAGTTAGCCCAACTGACCCTTTACCATGCCTCAACAGAAGTCCTGGGTTGCGCTAGAGGCAATAGACATTCACCCTGTCACCATATCCAACTTGCTCTGGCTGCCTTCGGCCCACCGGGGGCCGATAACTAATCCAATCACCCTTCACTCGCTGAAATTATGGGACAAACTATCCAAGACATTTAAACTAACCTCCCCCCATCGGCCACTCCTCTCCATTATAGGTCATCCGCTATTCCACCCCGCCTACACCGAATCAATTTCCTTTCAGGCCTGGATACAGGCAGGATTACACCGCTTCCAGGATTTAATTTCCCATGGCACAATTACACCCTTCCCGACTTTGCAGACTCGCTCACAATTGCCACATAGAGAATGTTTCCGATACCTGCAAATTTCCCATTTCATCCGCACCAACCTTGGCCCAAGTATATCCAATTCTGGCCTGTCCACCTTTGAAGACGCCTGCGACTCAGACCCTCACGCCCCTGGCATAATCTCAAGACTATACACACATCTGACCTCTCCCAACACGACAATGCCCCCCTACGCTCTAGCCTGGTCCAAAGACTTGAACATTGATCTAGACCCGGTTGAATGGTCAACCATTTGGACAAACACTAAGCTAGCATCCCAGAATGTTATAGCCTCAGAGGCCAGTTATAAAGTTCTGATGCGCTGGTATCTAGTGCCCGCCATGATCGCTAAGTTTACCCCATCATATTCCTCGAACTGTTTTAGGGGTTGCACCGAACAAGGCACCCACCTACACATCTGGTGGACATGCCCAATAGTCCAACATTTCTGGGCAACAATATTTCAAATGGGTTCAACCCTACTCGGACACACCATTCCCCCAGACCCCGCCCTCGCTCTCCTAAACCACACCACGCAAGACTATACCAAGGCGCAATTACGCCTCTTACTACAACTCACTACGGCAGCTAAACAGACAATTGCAAAGAACTGGAAGACCCCAAATCTTAATATTACTGAAGTCAAAAATAGAGTCACCCGAGCAATGATACACAGCAAGATAGAAGCCAAGGTTTTAGACAGAACACCCCAACACCTTAAGATTTGGCGCCCCTGGATGGAACATTTTCTCCCCCAAGACTTTGACAGGCACCTTCTGGAACCTTAGAACCCCAACTCATGCCCTGCCCCCCTAGATTATCGATGTAAGTTCTCTGTCCCTTGGGAGCCACTCGGCCAGACCTAAACTCATTCTTATTCCCTTCCTTCTCCCCACCTTTCTCATTGCTCTCTATCTTTCCCCTCCCTAAGAGGAAGCCCCCCCCCAATCCTAAAACCTTTTCTTACTCCTCCCTACTGCCCCCGCTACTTTCCACTCCTGCCCCCTACTCCTTTTCCTGTCCCCTTTCCCCCCTCTGTGTCCCCCTTCCCTGAAGCTCAGTCAAGTCAGGGGCATCTTATGTTCCAAGGACCACAACTGTTGCCATTATTCTCCCTCATGGAGCACCGGTGGCCTAACGCATTTATGTCTTCGTTGGGGCCTGACCCCGGTTAAAGTTATGGGCCACCTGTGAACCTGTTACATACCCACAAGATCTTAATGTCTCCTTTCGTTAGACTCAGGGAACCACTCAAATGATGGTAATATGTAATCACATGCTCTGAATGTCACAGAAACTTACACGTATGATATTTGTAACAGTAACAGTTTACTTGCTATTTCTGTTTGTACTATAATCTTGTTCTCAATAAAAATTTTGAAAGTAAGAAAAGCTCCCATCAGACTGTTTCCATCGGAAATTCCGATCGTGTGTACGCCGCATTAGATTTAGGCCTTGATGCTGTCACTAGCAACTTACTTAGACACAAATTCCCATATCAATGGGCAGATGATGGAATTTCATACTTGGGTATCACACTCACCAAATCTTCAAAAGGGCTCTTTACAGCTAACTATGCCAAGCTCAAACAAATGCTTCTTAAAGAAACAGCAGACCTATCCAAACACAAATTCACATGGCCAGGAAGGCTTGCAGCATTTAAAATGCTAGTACTTCCTAAACTTTTTTACATCTTTAGGACTAAGCCACTTCTGCTGCCTAACTCCTATATTCATTCACTTCAATCTATATTATCCCACTATATATGGCAAGGAAAAAAGCCTAGAAGTAATCATAATCTCATCATTAAACACAGGACTAAAGGCAGTATGGGCTACATTGACTTAAAGGACTACTTCTTAGCCACAATTCTTTCATAACTAAAGGATTGGCTATCAGCTGAACCCTCGACCCTCTGGGTCGACATAGAAAATGCTCTAACACCTGGTGACAATCTTAAAGATTGGTTATTCTCCTCCATCACCAACCACACATATTCCAACCACTACTCTCCTACCATCAGAGCCTCAATTAAAGCTTGGAAGACCTTACACAACCTTAAATGGCCACACCTTCCAACCAAAGTTGTCCACATACCTCTGACTACACTCACACATCTATCCCCAGAGTTACACATACCCACTTGGTTAACATCTCAGGCATCCCATGTATCGGCTCTTCGTTCCATAAGTAACAAATCCTTCCCACAAATACAGAAAGAACTTGACGCACCCATCACAGACTATTTCACTTACCTTAGACTAAGATCCTGCTTGACAGCCCACCCCCACTTAGAAATGACACTCCCTACTAAGATTTGGAACTTCCTCTTCTCTGACAATACACACTCTAAAGGTACCTCCTTATTTTACTCCTCATTCCAAGAAAAGACCACATTTCAAAAATCTAAACCACTGACTGACTGGGAACACAAGCTCAATGAACACTTCACAGACCATCAATGGCAGACAGCTATTACTGCTACTTACAAAGCCACCAACTGCGCCTCATTGTGGGAAGTAGCACATAAAATCACAATGCGTTGGTATTTAACACCCCTTAAATCTTGGCAAAATTCCACAAGTCAACCTCACCCTTGTGCTGGAGAGGATGCAACCAAACAGGTTCTCTACTACACATCATGTGGACTTGTCCATTTATTAGACAACTATTGACAGATATAGAGCTTCTCCTACAAAACGTACTACAACTACCCATATCACTAACCCCTCAACTTGGTATTTTAAACTTAACTATTAAGGCGATTCCTCCCCAACTGAGGCCCATTACCTCTCACATACTCCTAACAACTAAACTACTCATAGCCAGGAAATGGAAATCCCCAGAATTCCCAACTAGCTCAGAAGTCATTTCTTTAACACATAACCACTATCTTTACGAGCTAACCCTCTCTAGAAACAAACCTTCCTTCCCCAAAATCCAAGAGCTTTGGCATAATAAGCTTCACCCATAATTTCTTAATGTATACTGATTACTGACTCCATTTACTCCTGTATACTCCTGTGTTCTCCTTCCTCCCCCTTCTGCTCTCCTTCTTCTCCTTCTTACTCCCCTCTACCAACATTCTCCTCCCCTCCCCCTTTCTCTCTCCCCCTTTTTCTCTCACCCTTACTTCTCATTCCCTCTTTACCTCCCCATCCTCTCCTACTACTCCAACTAATCTCTTCCTCCTCCCTTCCTCCTCCCTTCCCCCTTCCATTCCCCCCTCCCTCCCACCCTGTCTCCCAGCTCCCTCCCCCATTGCTCATCCTTAGTTACGTATAGTATTTTTCTATAGTTTGTTTTCTGGTTACTCTCAATTGTTACCTTCCATTTGTATGGTATAACTCATTTATCGAGTTTTTGATAAGTTACTATTTCACGTATCTTATTACAAAACCTATTCATGTTCTGCACTGTCATATATGCTAACATTTCACATTGTATTGTAAAAGTTTAATAAACAATATTAAAAAAAAAAAAAAAAATAGCAACTTTTGGATTCTTAGGTAAAAGTGTTTATTATGCAATAGTATAATTATATACTCTGATGCAGAATTATTATGCCAGTTTATATAGTAAACCTTACTCTGATGGGGATGGCCATTCATAGATATAATGCATGTCATGCATTTTTTGTGAAAACCTATAGTAACCGTTTGTCAAAAACAAGCATCCCAAATTTGATCAAAACATTACAATGCTTTTAAAGGTACCGTTATTAAATGGCTTTAAGTATAGTAGACTAAGGATTATCTCAACAAAGGCAAACAAATCAACAAGAAAGAGGTAAAACATTAGTGAATTAGAAAAACATAAGGCAAGGCTTTTATAGGGTTTGTAGATTGCATAAAAATGTGTTTTAAAAAATTGCATGAAAATTGCATTGCTGTCTATTTAGAAAATACATATAAAAGAATGTTCAGCTATTTTTATTATGATGATATAAATGTTTCTGTCTGCATCACAAATGACAGAGGTATTTAACAATTTGGATACACAATAAAATAAAAAAACTCTTTCTAAGTAACATGTGAGTACCGTATATGCTTTCTCCCCCACACCAGCAAAATTATCTGGGCCACCTGTTAGCTTGACAATCGGATCAAAGTTTACAAACAACTACAGTAATTAAATAAATATATAAGGAATATTATATAGGAATACAAAAATCTAGAATTCAAGTCAGAGAGACAACACATCATATAAGAAAAGGGGGAAGTCCTTAGAATCACAAGAGGATTATAAATAGTTCTCCCTCATGTCAAAAGTCAGCGACACAAACACACAACACTCTTGCAATTGGAGAAGAAGAATGAATGTTGGGATTGTTCCAGTAATGATATAGTTTTAATTATTTACACTGTCCCATTGCGGTTAGATAGGACTAAATTTAATGCTGCAGCTCCTTTCAGAAAGAGAATTATGCATTTGGAAAACTACATTTAAATATCTCTTTGATCTATATTAAAGTGGGGTGCCCCTTAAAAAAAAAAAGTAAAAGTCAGCAGCTACAAATACTGCAGCTGCTGACTTTTAATAATCGGACATTTACCTGTCCCAGGGTCCAGCAATGCGGGGGAATGAAGCCCCCCCTCATTCCCTGCTCGGCTCGCTTCACAGCCGGGCACCCACTGCGCATGCGCAAGTGGCACCGCGCGCCGTGATACGCCGCACAGTCATCTGGGACCTGTCATGTGTCCCAGATGACTGACTGCGCCGAGGGGAAGTGATGTCACCAGCCCAGCCACTGAAGGAGGCAGACTATGAGGGACCCCCTAGCAACAGGCATTTAGAGGTAAGTTCATTTATTTTTTTATATATTTTTAGGAATTGTCTGCTATTTTTTATTTTTTAGGGGAAAAGTATTGAAGCTGGTAAAATAATGCAAAAGAACTCTGATTTGATTGGGACCTGGTCAATATGCTTTCATATTTTAACTTCACTTGTTGAAAAAAATAAAAGCCCCTCTAAATCACCTATACAGATTGTAAAGATTTTTTTTTAAAAAAGCACAGGTGCCAAATGTTAACAGGCAGTGGGTTATTCAGCAGATGTGATGCCCAGGAGAGAGTGCGAGCAAGGGGGAGCTTATGTGTCATCTAATTACTAGACATGTGCACTGCCAAAAAATTTGTTCATTTTCATTTTAGTTTCATTCGTTTTTTTTTAGTTTCTCGGGTCATTGGTTATGATCGCAATTAGTAAATTCGTACATTCGTATATTCGTCCATTCGTAAATTTGTACATTCGAACATTTGTACATTCGTACATTTTTAAATGCGTACATTTGTAAATTCGTTCATTCATACATTAGTAAAGTCGAAAATTTGTATATTCGTACATTTGTAAATTAGAAAATTTGGAAATACGAAAATCCGAAAACCCAAAAAATAGAAAATATGAAATAGTGACTAAGTATTAAATTATAGGTATTGTATTTCCTTTCAAATTTGTCTGTTAGTGAATGCGAATTTATCAGAAGTTACGAATTATCCGAAATAATGAACGCTGCATGTAAACATAATGGAACGGAACTAATTAATAACAAATAATAATAATAAAAAGTTTTTATTAGTATTATTGTTATTTATTATTATTAATGCATTACATTCCATTTGTTTGTATAAGGCATTCGTTATTTCGGATAATTTGTAACTTAAGATAAATTTGTATTTGTTACGTTCACTAACAGCCAAATTTAAAAAGGAAATTACAATACCTATAATTTAATAGTTAGTAATAGTTAAGTTATTTTTAGTTAATTATAAATTCAGATTTCTGAATTTATGAATGTCCGAATTTGTGAATGTACGAATTTACGAATGTGCGAATATATGAATTTACGAATTTACAAATTTTTGAATTTACGAATATTCGGAAAAATTTGTTAAATGGATTTTCGTTAATTTGGATATTTCCGAATTAATGAATTTGTCGAAATTCGTTAAAAAACTAATTAGGAACGAAACGAATTGCACATATCTACTAATTACCCAACATGAGGGAAAAGTCAGATGCACAACAAATATATAATTGAATTGTTGTTAATATTGCTCATACTTACTTTCTAGGTTTCATTGGTGCCCAAAGCCCTCCCCAAAAAAGCTACCTCCTAGATATTGCCTCACTTGTCAAGCAGGGCTTACAATGTTGAATCACAATTTGGGTGTAGAAGTACTCCAAAAAATCCAAAATGGATATGTGAATGCACTTTCCTTAAAACATGTGAATGCTCATTCCCTAAATTATTTGTCAAAAGGAAAGACTACTGTTGTAGAAAAAAAAGTTAAACAGCATTTAAAAGAAAGAACATAGCAGTGATAAAATCTTGTGCATAACATTCTGCTTTTTTCTCTCTTGCACACAAAAGAGTGTCTTCACTAGCCCTCACAGAGTGACCTCTTGTCATAGATAAAGAGTCTGATAAAACATTAGAAAGTATAGACTCGAGCTGAGGGGGCCGTGTACAATGCCAAAATAGTGTTCAATACAAACCCATTAATCCCAAATGTACTTAGTGTGGCCTGTAAGTACTCCCAGTGCACCCTGTCAAAAGCTTTCTCAACATCCAGGGCAATGAACACAACGGGCACTTTGCAGGATCTGTGATTTTTAATAGGTTGAACATCCTCCTTGTACCATCTGATGCTTGTCTACCTTTAACAAAGCCTACCTGGTTGGCCTGGACTAATTTTGGGGTGACGGTCAACAATCTATTTGCCATTATTTTAGTATAGATAGTCCCTGTTTAGTAGAGTAATAGGTCTGAATTTTGGGGACAATTGTGCTCCTTCTTTGGCTTAGGTAGAGTAGCAATCACAGCCTGAAGCATTTCTTGAGGGAAGGAAGCAGATGTCATAGTATATCCTTAAACTCTTGGTAGTATTTGTCTGATAAGGCATCTGCCCCAGAAAATTTACCTTTTTGGTATGGATTTAATTACAGGCAGTATTTCCTCTTCTAAAATTGTGAGGTTCAATAAATTCAGTAATTGAGATTCTAAGACAGGCAGTTTTATCGATGACAGCGAGTCAGAGATAGATTTTTTTTTCTGTAGGTTGGGGGGTATCTAAATAACTTTTCAGATTATATAGTTGATAATATTTTTGAAAAGCATTGGCAATGTCTTTGGGGTGGTAAACTGTGGATCTAGTAGTCAGATCCATTATAGAGGATCATTTTGGTGTTTTAGCCTGCTTAGTTTTAATATATGGTAATTAGCAAGAGGTTTTCCTGCCTTATTCTCCTGAGAATAGTTTATAGCCTTAACTGTTTTTAGGCACTTCTCATGATCAGATTGCAGGAGAAATCTAAGAGCTTGTCTACGATTTTGTAATTCCTCTAAAGGCAATGAGGACACAGTCCTCTTGTGTTGGGTTTGAGGTTTTTAGTTGTAAGATCTGATAAGGCTTGCATCCTCTACTTCCTCTCCCTTGCTGCTATTTGTATCATTAAACCTCTACAGTGCCTTGCAAAGGTATTCATACCCCTTTTCATACCACATTTTACACATTTTGTCATGTTAAAGACAAAAACGTAAATGTGTTTTATTGGGATTTTAAGTGATAGACCAACACAAAGTGGCACATAATTGTGAAGTGGAAGGCAAATGATAAATGGTTTTCATTTTTTTTTACAAATATCTGAAAAGTGTGGCGTGCATTTATATTCAGCCCCCCGTTGTAGAACTACCTTTTGCTGCATTTACAGCTGCAAGTCTTTTTGGGTATAACTTTACCAGCTTTGCACATCTAGAGTGACATTTTTGCCCATTCTTCTATGAAAAAATGCTCAAGCTCTGTCAGATTGGATGGAGAGCATCTGTGAACAGCAATTTTTAAGTCTTGCCACAGATTCTCAATTGGATTTAAGTCTGGACTTTGACCGGGCCATTCTAACACATCAATATGCTTTGATCGAGGTGCATGCACGAAGCTCACCAAGATGGCCGCATAGCCACATAGCTCCACTCCATTCCAGACTACTGACCCCAGCTGCAGCCGACAGAGCCCAAAAAATTAACTGATTTCACTGCCATTAGAACTGGGACAGCCCAGGGAATTGCCCGATGTCTGTGGGCTTCACACGGAGGAGCCTCTCCCGCCTCCTGGAATCTGCACTACAGCAGCCCGGCCCTTCCCTAACATCGGCCGCTGTTAGGGAAGGGCCATTGGCAGATCGCTCCCTCCTTAGGGACCTAATACTGGAAATTCCAGAACACAGGTTAGAACTGGACAGAGCACACAGGGCCCTACAACCTGTATGTAAGGATGGTCTTCCCAGAGATGTACCATATATACTTGAGTATAAGCCGAGATTTTCAGCCCTTTTTTTAGGCTGAAAGTGCCCCCTCGGCTTATACTCGAGTCACCGCTGTCTGCCTACATGATCAGCGTGTCATGCAGACAGACGGCGGCCAGCATGTCATAAAAGCATACGGCGGCGCTTCCAGTGTTCAAAAGCCGCACCTCCTCTTTGTTTGTAAAAGGCAGAACACTCAATTTCCCAGCAGTCAGTGTTCAGCCTATCAGGGACATCCTCTCATTCTCGTCTGTGGTATGAGGATGAGCGGATGTCTGTGATAGGCTGAACACTGACTGCTGGGAAATTGAGTGTTCTGCCTATCACAGACGAAGAGGAGGCGCGGCTTTTGAATACTGCAATGGCCGCTGATCAGTGCCACGGAGGGCTTCAGAGCGGAACAGGGAGGGCTACAGAGTGGAACACGGGGGCATGCACAGAACAAAGGTAGGCTGCAATGGACACAGGGAGGGACACACAGGACAAAGGGAGGCAGGCAGATCTGCACAGGGAGGCATGCACAGTAAACAAGGAGGCATGCAATAGACACAGGGAGGTATAGCTGCAGATGGGCATTGTTGACCTCCTTTTCCACTTACAGTAGCTGCTGCATTTCTCACCCTCAGCTTATACAAGAGTCAATACGTTTTCCAATTTTTGGTGGTAAATTAGAGGCCTCGGCTTATATTCGGGTCGACCTACTTCCGAGTATATACGGTAATCGTCAAACCCCATTTTTACGCATTCAAAGAGGGGGTGATGAAAGCATTGCGGAATTCAGATAAGCTTACAATCCAGGGCCACCAAATCCAAGTTTTTGCGCATCTCTCCCCATACACGGTTCCAAAAAGGTGCCCTTTGAAACCATTTCTCCAGATACTAACGCAAAAAGAAATTGCAAATAGATGCCTGAATTTCTCCTACCAGAATAAGCCATATAGCTTCTCATCCTTTGGGGAAGGAGAACATTTGCTACCACGTCTGGGGCTCATCACCCAGGAAATCCCACAGCTCTCCCCCCCAAAGTGATGCTTCACCATGATGGAAGTCCTTCTTTACGCCGCTCCTTCCAGAACTGCTCTCAGGATTCCTGGGGGTTTTCACCCATGTCAAATTAAATGCACATCCAAACCCTCATTGGGGGAATTGCTCTTTATCTGTATTGTTTTTCCTTCCAATGAATGCCAAGCTCTGCAGTTAAAAAGTTTGGTTCCTGTCTTCCAAATTTGTCTTATGACCATGTAAACATATATCCAACACTGCAACAGACTCTGGACAGCTGAGGTCCTGGATATGCCAAGGACTATGACAATGGGACAGGGGTGGGGGAGGGGTGAAGTTGTCTTGCTTTGCTACCTCACAGAGGGGTATAGCAACAACTTTTAGCACTGAGGGGGTCTGCAGAATGTTATTAACAGTTGTTTGAGCGAAATACTGCAATTGTAGATAGGGGGTTCAGTGATGACAGTGGAGAAGTCCTTGGTACAATGGACTTCTTCCTGGAGTCGCGGAACACCTGGGAGACAGCTCCTCCCATATTTTTCATAGTTTGTACTTTGACAGGGCTCTGTCTATCAATTGTTAATCTTGATATATAATGGCGGGTTGACCGGAATGGTCGCAATGTACCTCTCTTAGTCACTGTGAGGATAAAGTTCTCCTTACAGGGACAACACAACTTACCTGGGATGATGGAAGATTTCACTCTCCTGGGATCAGGGGGGGGGGGGGGGGGATGGCAGGGCATTTATGTACTAATCAATGCTTTTTCTTTCTTCTTCTCTCCCTTTCCTTTCCTCTCCTTTCCTCTCTCCCAATCATCCATCTCTCAGCTTACTCAAGATCATACAACTATCTACCCATATCCGAATCACAAGTTATGCCTCGTACACACGTACGGACTTTTGCCGGCGGACCTAAGTCCAGCGGACAATCCGCTGGACTTTCCGGCTAGGTCCGCTGGACTTTCCGAGGGTGTGGACTTGCCCACACACGCACGGACTTGTCCAGCGGATAATCCGCCGGCCAAAAGTCCGCGGGACTTTTGAAAATGAACGGACTTGCCCACACACGGAGCAGTCCGTTCATTTCGAACGTAACTTCAGGTTACGTAGCTAGCGTAGGCAGTAAATGCCGCCGCGCTAGCTCCGTGACCCGGCATGGATTTAAAGGGAATCCCCACGCCGAAAAAACGGCGTGGGGGTTCCCCCCAAATCCATGTCAGACCCTCATCCGAGCACGCAGCCTGGCAGGCCAGGAAAGGGGTGGGGACGAACGAGCGCCCCCCCCCCTCCTGAGCCGTACCAGGCCGCGTGCCCTCAACATGGGGGGTGCCCTGGGGAAAGGGGGGCCGTGCGGCCCCCCCACCCCAAAGCACCTTGTCCCCATGTTGATGAGGACAAGGGCCTCTTCCCGACAACCCTGGCCGTTGGTTGTCGGGGTCTGCGGGCGGGGGCTTATCGGAATCTGGGAACCCCTTTAATAAGGGGGCCCCCAGATACCGGCCCCCCACCCTATGTGAATGAATATGGGGTACGATGTACCCCTACCCATTCACCTAAGGTGTAAAATGTAAAGTAAAAAAAAACACCCACACTTTTGAAAAAATAGTTTATTGCACTGCTCCGGGGGTCTTCTTCCGTCTTGGGGGTCTTCTCGCCGGACTCCCCCGCCATTTACCAAGCTCTTTTACCGAGCGAGGGGAGTCCGGCTACCTTCTTCGTCGTCGCCGCCGTCTGGGGGTCTCGATCCGCCTTCGGGGGTCTTCTTCCGTCTTGGGGGTCTTCTCGCCGGACTCCTCCCCTCTCTTCTGCTCTTTTACCTAGCTCTTTCACGAGGGGAGGTGTCCGGCTACCTTCTTCGTCGTCGCCGCCGTCGTCTGGGGGTCTCGATCCGCCTTCGGGGGTCTTCCGGGGGTCTCTTCTGTTCTTGCGGCGGTCGTCGTCTTCCGCGCCGCCGGCGCCTTCTTCTTCTTCTTGTCCTCCTTCTTGTCCTTCTTGTTCTTCTTCTTCTTCCGATGTTGACCCGACGCTCTCTCTGCCCGGAATGCCTGTGCCGCTCTGAGCTCGGACTTATATAGGGACATGGGCGACAGGGTCACATGCACATGTCACATGGTGACCCCGCCCCCTTGTGTTGTCACAGTCCCGGAGGATGCTGGGACTGTGACATCGCAAGGGGGCGGGGTCACCATGTGACATGAACATGTGACCCTGTCGCCCATGTCCCTATATAAGTCCGAGCTCAGAGCGGCACAGGCATTCCGGGCAGAGAGAGCGTCGGGTCAACATCGGAAGAAGAAGAAGAACAAGAAGGACAAGAAGGAGGACAAGAAGAAGAAGAAGAAGAAGGCGCCGGCGGCGCGGAAGACGACGACCGCCGCAAGAACAGAAGAGACCCCCGGAAGACCCCCGAAGGCGGATCGAGACCCCCAGACGGCGGCGACGACGAAGAAGGTAGCCGGACTCCCCTCGCTCGGTAAAAGAGCTTGGTAAATGGCGGGGGAGTCCGGCGAGAAGACCCCCAAGACGGAAGAAGACCCCCGGAGCAGTGCAATAAACTATTTTTTCAAAAGTGTGGGTGTTTTTTTTTACTTTACATTTTACACCTTAGGTGAATGGGTAGGGGTACATCGTACCCCATATTCATTCACATAGGGTGGGGGGCCGGTATCTGGGGGCCCCCTTATTAAAGGGGGTTCCCAGATTCCGATAAGCCCCCGCCCGCAGACCCCGACAACCAACGGCCAGGGTTGTCGGGAAGAGGCCCTTGTCCTCATCAACATGGGGACAAGGTGCTTTGGGGTGGGGGGGCCGCACGGCCCCCCTTTCCCCAGGGCACCCCCCATGTTGAGGGCACGCGGCCTGGTACGGCTCAGGAGGGGGGGGGCGCTCGTTCGTCCCCACCCCTTTCCTGGCCTGCCAGGCTGCGTGCTCGGATGAGGGTCTGACATGGATTTGGGGGGAACCCTCACGCCGTTTTTTTCGGCGTGGGGATTCCCTTTAAATCCATGCCAGGTCACGGAGCTAGCGCGGCGGCAGTAACTGCCTACGCTAGCTACGTAACCTGAAGTCACGTGCTAAATGAACGGACTTGCCGATGAGCGGCAAGTCCGTTCATTTCAAAAGTCCCGCGGACTTGCCCACTAACGGCGGGATTGTCCGCTGGACTTCCAAGTCCAGCGGATAATTTGAGAACAAAACCTGAAACTTTAGTCCGCCGTACTTTGGCGCCAAAAAGTCCGCCGGCGCCCACACACGAGGGGATTATCCTCTGGACTTCAGTCCAGAGGATAATCCCGCGGGATTGTCCCTTCGTGTGTACGCGGCCTTAGGGTTACCAGGGAACATGTGAGCTTGACACTCCACCAAGACTTCTTTCCTCTTGGGGTAAGATACCTATCAATTTAGCAGCCCTCAGAAATTCCACTCGCCTGCTCGCCTGAGTGGACTTTAATGCAGGGCGAGTGAGGGATCGGGGGTGGACCAGGCTGACCGTTTCCCTGCTGAAGCGATCAGCAAGGAGGACACAGAGTGGCAGGAATGGCAGGAATGGACTGCCCTGGCACCGCTTTGAGCTGAGGTGAGGCTGCAGCACTCCCCTACCTCTCTCTCTCTCCTCCTCTTGTCTTGTGTATCACACACACAGCGGGGCGGGACCTTGTTACACCGTGCACTGAACACAGACCCAGCCAGCTCCATGACACACAGCGGGACATCCCCGCTGTGTGTGTGATCCATCCGGGGGACTCCAGGTGAGTCTGTATTGATGATGGGGCACAGAAAAGCTGCATTAATGGGTCACAGTCAAGCTGCATTGATGGGGCACAGTGAGGCTGCATTCACAGGCACAGAGAGGCTGCGGGCACAGTGAGGCTGCATTCACGGACACAGTGAGGCTGCGTTCATGGGCACAGAGAGGCTGTGGGCACAGTTAGGCTGCGTTCACAGGCACAGAGAGGCTGCGGGCACAGTGAGGCTGCATTCACGGGCACAGTGAGGCTGCATTAATGGGCAGTGAGGCTGCGTTAATGGACACAGTGGGGCTGCAATGATGGGCACAGTGAGAGTGCATTGATGGGCACAGTGAGGCTGCATTCATTGGCACTGTAAATCTGCATTTGATGGGCACAGTGAGGCTGCATTGATGGGCACAGTGAGGCTGCATTAATGGGCATAGTGAGGCTGCATTCATGGGCACCATAAAGCTGCATTCATGGGCACAGTGAGGCTGCGTTCACAGGCCCAGTGAGGCAGTGGGCACAGCAAGGCTGCATTCACAGGCACAGTGAGGCTGCGAGCCAAGTGAGGCTGCATTTACATGCACAGTGAGGCTGCCTTCATGGGCACAGTGAGGCTGCATTCACAGGCACAGAGAGGCTGCATTCACAGGCACAGTGAGGCTGCGGGCACAGTGAGGCTGCGGGCACAGTGAGGCTGTGGGTACAGTGAGGCTGCGTTCACAGGCACACAGAGGCTGCGGGCACAGTGAGGCTGCCTTCACGGGCGCAGTGAGGCTGCATTAATGTCAGTGAGGCTGCGTTAATGGACACAGTGGGGCTGCAATGATGGGCACAGTGAGAATGCATTGATGGGCACAGTGAATCTGCATTGATGGGCACAGTGAGGCTGCATTCATGGGCATAGTAAGGCTGCATTCATGGGCACCATAAAGCTGCATTGATGGGCACAGTGAGGCTGCATTTAGCATACTTTCACTTCTCTGATCCATGATTGATCCAGTACAAGCTAACCAGACATTAACCATTCTATCCCACAGCACCCAGGGGTTAAACTCCCCGGTAAAACGTAGAAAAATGTTCCAACTATACCACACCTTAAAGGAGGATATAATTCTCCTACAGGAGACACACTTTCCATCCTCTTATAACCCAACATTCCTACATCAACGATTCCCACAATTCTATTTGGCCAACGCTGACAATAAAACAAAAGGAGTAGCTATATGATTCTCTAAAAAACTCAACTTCACATTATCA
Source organism: Lithobates sylvaticus (assembly GCA_028564925.1). Lineage (NCBI taxonomy): Eukaryota > Metazoa > Chordata > Amphibia > Anura > Ranidae > Lithobates > Lithobates sylvaticus. Next base: position 159,142,671 of record CM053032.1, read on the forward strand.
ACGGTTATCAGAGACCCAGGAGGACGCTTTCTTCTGATTGAGGGCTCCATAGACAGGGGGACTTACACATTTGTCTCTTATTATGCCCCTAACAAGGGTCAGGGAACGTCTTTTGAATCTATGCTGACTAAATTACAACCACATTTTAAAGGAACTGTAATACTGGGGGGAGACTCGAATATATCATTTGACCTATCCCTGGACAAGTCCAGAATGAGGTCACCAACAGATAAACGCCCACCCAGACAGAGCTTAAAAATAGCACAATTCACAATTTTTTTAAAATACTTTATTGCACAGCTCCGGGGGTCTTCTTCCGTCTTGGGGGGTCTTCTCGCCAGACTCCTCCGCTATCTTCTGCTCTTTTACTAGCTCTTTCACTAGTGGAGGAGCCTGGCTTTCTTCTTCGTTGCCGCCGCCGTCTGGGGGTCTTGTTCCGACTTCGGGGGTCTCCTCTGTTCTTCTTGCCGGGCCTCCGCTTTCTTCTTTCAGCTCTTTTACGAACGGTGGCCCGGACTTCTGTCGCCTTCTGCTTCTTGTTCTTGGGGTGTCTACTTTCCAAAATGAGGTCATTTGGGCAGTTTTGTGCTATCTGGACATTTCAGGGCCTCCGTAACTGTGATAGGCAGTGAGGAGTAAAATCACCATTTTACACCCTTAGACAGCCTGAAGGCGGTGATTGGTTTTCGGGGTCCTGTACACGGCAAGGCTCCCAAAAAGTCTCACACATGTGGTATCCCCGTACTCAGGAGAAGCAGCAAAATTTATTTTGGGGTGTAATTCCACATAAAACCATGGCATGTTTGAGCAATATATCATTTAGTGACAACTTTGTGCCAAAATAAGTTTTAAATTTTCCTGCAACTTGTGGCAAAATATAAAATATTCCATGGACTCAACATGCCTCTCAGCAAATACCTTACTCTCCAAAATGGGGTCATTTGGCGGGCATTTTTATGGCCTTCGAAACTGTGATAACTAGTGAGGAGTGAAATTAAAAATGTTCACCCTTATGCCACGTACACACGATTGGAATTCTCGTCGGAAAAAGCTCTGGCGGTTTTCTCGACGGAATTCCTCAAACTGTTCCTCAAACTGTCTTGCCTACACATGGTCACACCAAATTCTGACCGTCAAGAACGCGGTGACGTACAACACTTCAAGGAGCTGAGTTCAATGCTTCCGAGCATGCGTCAAATTGTTTCCGGGCATGCGTAGGAATTTTGTGTGTCAGAATTGCTACAGACGATCGGAATTTCCGATAGAAAGCTTTTCCGTCTGAAAAATTGAGAACATGCTCTCAATTCTTTGCTGTCGGAAATTCGGCCAACAAAATTTCCGATGGAGCCTACACATGGTCGCATTCTCCGATGAAAAGCTCTCATCGGTCTTTTTCTGGCCGGAATTCCGATCGTGTGTACGCGGCATGAGAAATCCTGAAGGCGGTGCTTGGTTTTCGGGCTCCTGTATGCGGCTAGGCTCCCAAAAAGTCTCACACATGTGGTATCCCCATACTCAGGAGAAGCATCAGAATGTTTTTTGGGGTGTAATTCCACATATAACCATGACATGTGTGAGCAATATATCACTAAGTGACAACTTTGTGTAATTTATTAATTTTTTGTGATTTTTCAATTACGTGTGGCAAAAAAATAATAAATTCAATGGGCTCAAAAAAAAAAAAATAGCACAATTGCTAAACATCCTAATATATAACAACAAAAAATGTAGCGCTAAATAAAGTATGTGAGAACACTCATTCAGGGCGAGACTATAAAATCACGGCCATTACTGTTTGTTCTAGTATAATGTGGAAAGAATTTTTTCAAATGTGCACCACGTGCAAAACATATAGTGCTTAACAAACAAATCTCATCCCAATCAGATGTATATGGTGGGGATAACCGTGTCAGTCTATCCTCATGAACGGGGATGGTGACACTAGTATATCCACTCAACACAGTATACTGATTCACGGAAATAAGATTGTTTGTATACAATCAAGTGTGTGCCATATAGCCAGTGGTAGGAGTCAGTCACCCAAACTCAGGCTTTAATGGCAGTTTAAATATTAATAATATGCTCACCAAAGACAAATTGGGATGATCTCACCCCTAATCAATAAAGAAATAGTGCTATCTCCTTAAGTGTATAAAACAAATACTAAAAACTAATTTCAGTAAAATATTCAGACTAGAATTAGTGAGATTTTACATAAGTATTCATGCTGTGATATAGGGTAGTATCATACATACATAGGAAGTCACTCCTTTTACTCACATAGATCACACAAATAGGTATGTCAGACAGTGTAAATGGACACACCACACATAGAGATATCTATGAAATTATACCATTTGCCCACAAAGATCGCATAAATGGGTGTATTGGAAACTGTAAACAGCCACACTATGAATAGGGGCGTTTAAAACAAAAAGTCACTAATAAGTTTAGCAAACATAAATTATGTTGAATATAAAGTCCATAATCGATATGATATCGAATGGTATTCTTAAGGGGAGGCTTGAAACCAATATCCTCTTGATGTTGGATTTAGTTGCAAAACCAGTAGAAGTAAAGGAATACGGTACGCTTACCACATCAGGTGGACCCTCTAACCGGTGGTTGGGGGTCAATCAGGCTCGATATCCTAAGGCTTACGCCTATAGTAGATTGATGCTTGGAGTAGAGCTCACCGAAGATGTCACTCCACACTCACCAGACAGCAGTGGTTCACCAAAGCGTATTCAACAGTCGGACCTCCACTGGACGTGCGCGGATCAACTCAACACGTGATGGTATATGGGTAAAAAGAAAAAAAGAGAGAGAGGGCCTCCTCATAGTGTGAAAAAGTCCAGGTTAGGACTTCATTTATTAAAAAAATTGCTTCCGGAATACAAATCAATAAAAAATTGTCGTATTAAAAACAAATCCAAAAGCTTGAGACGCACTAAAGTCGGTATATAAGCAAGGTTCTCCCGACGCGTTTCGTCTAATAAAGACTTCAACTGGGGCTCATTGCAAATAGACTGATAGTGCGTTGTATTTATATATAATATAACCACTTGAATATGACTAATTGGGAACAGCCCAACTCCTGGTATAACACCTTCTGAGTTAGTTACACTGTGATTGGCTCAAACTAGACCAATGGTTAACCAACAAAACTCTAGCAGTATCAGACCGCCAAATATTCGTCCAATCAAAGAAAGCCGCTCCTTACCTTTAAGATGAGCCAGCCAATGTTGGCGAACTTTGACACTGAGGATGAATGTGAGAGGATAACAAGGAAATGGACCAATGGGTCGAAGTTAGTATCCTAACCTATCTGAGTAGGGACTTTTGGCGCCAAGATGTGCGTTCGATTGTGATAGGAGTGTGGCCTCATAGCGCCGGTTAGTGTCATCACCAATGAGTGCGCCCAAAAACCGCGCGAAAACGCCAGGATATACCACCACCGGAAGGGCATCTAAACAGGTGCCGGGCCACGCTTCCGACAATCGGCGCGGCCAACACAAAACACGTCACACAACGGTGCTACGTGAACACCACGTGTTAAGGTCACGTGACGCGGACGTATCGAATCGGAGGGATAGAACCTACACCTATCCCCGAGGTCCGGAAAGGACATGTGACACAACAATGTCACGTGAGCGCAATATAACAGAGTCATGTGACTCGGAAGCGAAACATAATGAAAAAGTTGACGCAAAGGAGGCACACAAACATGTGAGACAGGTCGTCCAATAGGGACCGACTAACGCGATTGAACTTACGTTAAGCGCAGGAGGCGGGCCAACAATCATATTGAACACGTACAACACCCACGTGATGGTGCTTCAACCAAAGAAGTGAAAGGGGTGATACATGCAAGTGTACGGCCTCATTGGATCGACATCCTTTGATTTTAGGCCCATAGAACTTAGGGAAGTGCGCAAGTGCCATGCATAAGTGTGGAATACTATCTCGTGTAGTGAAAATATCAATATTAATGTAAGGACTGCATAAGTGGATGCGGCCTAAACCGATATCTGAATGATATTGGTATAAAGATTATGATATAGAAATTTTAAACGGCCAATCATCGACAATCTAAATATGTAAATTTAAATTAGTCCGTTCAAAAATAAAAATAATTAATAATATAACTAAATATTAATGTGATATTACTAAAAAAAGAACCATGGCTAGGCTGTTCACATTCAATCACCTAGATCTCCATAGATATTCTATATGAAAAATATTTCCTTCTTTTCAAATAACATCACATTATGATAAATTTAGAAACAGTCAAATGACATTACATTATGATGGGGTAAGGATTCCTGATGGACACCCTATTAAATCGCGTAACATCATGACAAACATATATCAGTATATCATGGGGTATGAAAGTGGTATGTAACCTAAACACATCAAGGTAGGTGAATTACAATACCAAGTTAATTAAATACAGATTATGATTTCCAATGATGGATAAACTATAAGACCACAAAATATATAAAGCGAATAAACCCTCAATGCAACTAGAGGGTCTACTTACATGGGTGTAGAAAAATGCATCAAAAATACAATAAAAAATACAATAAAAAAGAAAAAAGAAAAAATGTAGACCCACCCAGAGGAAAAATCCATGTGTTGATAATAACAAATTGTCAGATTATCCCGTCTCAAGGGCAAAACATAACAAGTCAACAAGGATTAGGAGCGATTGATGAACGCATTTATGTCCCACTCGATATTGAGCCCGAATGGGACATAGCACTTCATCTGATGTATCCAAAAAGTTTCTAATTTTGACACTCCACGTATACTGGATTCACCTCTCCAGTGTGGTACAAACTTATCTATAACCTGAAAGGTTGAACCAGCCGGATTTTTACTGTGATGTAAAAGAAAGTGTTTTGGAACACTGTGATTGGTGCGACCAGCCCTAATGGCCGCAATGTGCTCATTGACTCTAATTGCAAACGTACGGATGGTGCGACCGATATATTGTTTGCCACAAGGGCAGGTGATGAGATAGACAATATACCTCGTGTGGCATGTAGCAAAGCACTTCATCTTGTACTGCCTACCGGTGTGTGTTGATACAAAATTTTCACGTTTTCTGTTAAAAGAGTTATTTTTGCACACATTGCACTTTCGGCATGGAAAAAATCCTTTCATATCATGAAAGAAAGTGGGAGGGCATGGAGGATTTATGATGTTTGGTGCGATTCTACCTCTTAGGGAGGGAGCGCCTCTATAAATCACTCCCCCACGATCAGGGAGAATGGAATTCAAAACTTGATCATTTTTTAGCACTCCCCAATGCTTATGTATAATATTTTTGATTTGCTTGTGCTGAACAGAAAAGTCGGTAAGGAACGACCATTTGTGTGTATTTTCTTTGGTAGTGGGAGGTCTTTCTATTAATAGAGTCTCACGATCAATTGAGGACACTTTTTTGATCTCATCATCGATATGGACAAGGTCATATCCTTTGTCAAGAAATCTCCCTTTGAGTGTTTCAGCCTGCTCCAGAAAATCAGACACCTGTGAACAGTTACGTCTGATCCTCATAAGTTGGCTGCGCGGCACTGATTTGAGCCAAGAAGCGTGATGGCAGCTGTCGACCGGAATGTAACCATTCCGGTCGGTAGCTTTAAAAAACGTCTTGGTCACAAATTGGTCATCACGTATACTAATCTCTAGATCGAGAAAATGAATGGTGGATCGGCTGGCTTCATACGTAAGCTCTATTCCTATATTATTATCGTTGAGCTGTGCCATAAACTGGTCAAGGGAGTCCGTGGAGCCCTTCCATAGGAGGAGGATGTCGTCAATGTACCTGGACCACAACACTAACTGTGGAGGGTCCAGGGTGTAGACGACATCCTCCTCCCATTTGGCCATAAATAAATTGGCCAAACTAGGGGCGAATTTGGCGCCCATCGCGACACCTCTAGTTTGAAGATAATACTGGCCGTTGTACCAAAAGTAATTGTGTTTGGTAGCATATAGTAATAGGTCCATAATGTATCTCCTATGGGTGTTTGAAACAGTACCACTCCTACCAAGAAAAGTGTCCACTGCCTTTAAACCGAGGTCATGGGGAATACAGGTATAAAGTGACGTAACGTCTGCAGTGACCAATAGCATATCATTCTTGTGTGACACTTGTTGCAATTTCGAGATGGTATGTCTAGTATCTTTAAGGTACGAGGGTGTCGCCCTAACTAGTGGTTGAAGATAAAAGTCAATGTATTTCCCTATCCTGCTGGTAATGGAATCGATGCCACTAACTATCGGTCTGCCAGGGGGTTGGGTGACACTCTTATGTACCTTAGGGAGGTAATATATGATAGGAATACGAGGTGATACAGGGATCAGAAAACTCTTTTCTTTTTTATCAAGGATCCCAAGGTGTGAACCTGTATCAACTAAATCTATGAGTGTCCGTTTGAATTCACGTGTGGGATTAGTTGGCAACAGGCAATACGTATCAGTGTCACTAAGAATTCGTGTCATTTCTGAATGGTATGCCTCTTTGTCTAGAATGACTATGCCACCCCCTTTGTCAGCGGGCCGAATTATTAGATCTTTGCGCTCACACAGGGTTTTCAATCCAATTTTAATATCAGGGTCCGAGTGTATCACTTTATTAGGGAGAGCATCGAGGTCTTTTAAGACCAGGTCTCTAAACACTTTGACCGATGGAGCGACAGGGCATGGGGGATTGAAAAGGGAAGGGTTAGCAAGGCCAGAATGCACAGTGTGTCCAGAATTATTGGGCACTATATGTCTACTGGGATTCGACAAAATATATCGCTGTATGTTTATTTTACGTATGAATTTCTGGACATCAATAAATGTCGAAAACTTATTCAATTTTTTTGGGGGGGACAAACTTGAGTCCTTTATCCATAACTTTTCGTTCAGCGTCAGTAAGGGTCACATTACTCAGGTTAAATATCCCACTAGAATTTAAACTCGTTTTCTTTTTCCTGGACCGCCTCCCCCCTCTAGAGCCACGCTTGGTTCGGGATTTCTGTTGTGTTTTTCTTGTTCCCTGTGAAAACCCGGTGTGTTAGTTGGTCTAGGCATATTATAATTATAAGGGGATCGACTATAATGTCCGTAATCTCTATCTTCCTGGGAGTATTGTGAATTATAACTGTCATACGGTCTACCACCTCTGAGGGGTGAGGACCTATTTCTAGTTTGGACAGGGGTTCGATATATAGGCTGGTTGTAGTGGTCACCATGGTATTGGTCATCACGTCTGGGGGATCGATCATATCTATAATGATCATGATAGGAAGTGGATTCCTTTTTTGCTCTACCTCTATTTTTATTATTACCTCTACCCCTTCCATTTTGGGTTTGATAAGACCCATTGTGGCGAGGGTTAGGTGAATAGACTGGATAGGGTGGCCGGTTTGTGTTGTCATAACCATTTCGTTCACCTTTATTTAGTGGGGGTGGAACGATGATCGGGACAGAGGGTCTATATTCAGAGTTACCTGATACCTCCATAGAGGATTGATCACCATTGGAATTACTGGCTTGTTGATCTTTAGATTGCCAACTAAAAACACAATTATTTTTGTAATCTGTATTGTCTCTTGTATACTTTTTTTGTTTCTTTGTACGTTGTTCTTTTTCTTCTTTCTCCAAATGATTTTTCAAATTTGTTGACAAAGTATTATATTCAGTGGTTGTTTTAAATGGTTGGAGTTTTTCTCTAATCTCTTTAATTTCTTTATCAATAATGGTTCTTTTCATTCGTTTGCGGTCATTCAAGAATCCCAACAAAGATAGACCAGCTTCGTTGAAATACTTGAACCAAATTTCTGGGTCAGTGTCACCCTGTTGTGGATGTACATTCCATCTTAACCCACGAGGGACCATGCGTTCCTTAATATATTGCTCAAGGAACGCAATGTCCCATTCCAGATGGAGTTCAGACACCATGAGGTTTTTCAACCTCATAAATAATCCACCTATTTCAGTGTCAGCGTTGATAGAGGTAAAAACCCCCTCAAGGCTGACTGTGCGATTAGTTCTATATTCAAACACATCCATGCTAAATAATGCACTAAACAAATGTATGTATAAAAGGAAAAGGATGTAGAATCTCAGATCAGCATCCAACTGTAAATACGGATACCCAAGCTATAAAGCGCCGGTCTCAAACCGGATAGGGATTGTGCGTAATAAAGGACGGCTGCGGCTATAAGTCAATAAGAAACAGTGAGAAGTGTGGGTAAATAGCTGCGCCACCCCAAACAAATATATGAAGCTGCCAACATACAACAATATGACCAATTGTACTCAAATATATAACAACAAAAAATGTAGCGCTAAATAAAGTATGTGAGAACACTCATTCAGGGCGAGACTATAAAATCACGGCCATTACTGTTTGTTCTAGTATAATGTGGAAAGAATTTTTTCAAATGTGCACCACGTGCAAAACATATAGTGCTTAACAAACAAATCTCATCCCAATCAGATGTATATGGTGGGGATAACCGTGTCAGTCTATCCTCATGAACGGGGATGGTGACACTAGTATATCCACTCAACACAGTATACTGATTCACGGAAATAAGATTGTTTGTATACAATCAAGTGTGTGCCATATAGCCAGTGGTAGGAGTCAGTCACCCAAACTCAGGCTTTAATGGCAGTTTAAATATTAATAATATGCTCACCAAAGACAAATTGGGATGATCTCACCCCTAATCAATAAAGAAATAGTGCTATCTCCTTAAGTGTATAAAACAAATACTAAAAACTAATTTCAGTAAAATATTCAGACTAGAATTAGTGAGATTTTACATAAGTATTCATGCTGTGATATAGGGTAGTATCATACATACATAGGAAGTCACTCCTTTTACTCACATAGATCACACAAATAGGTATGTCAGACAGTGTAAATGGACACACCACACATAGAGATATCTATGAAATTATACCATTTGCCCACAAAGATCGCATAAATGGGTGTATTGGAAACTGTAAACAGCCACACTATGAATAGGGGCGTTTAAAACAAAAAGTCACTAATAAGTTTAGCAAACATAAATTATGTTGAATATAAAGTCCATAATCGATATGATATCGAATGGTATTCTTAAGGGGAGGCTTGTGGTGCACATTTGAAAAAATTCTTTCCACATTATACTAGAACAAACAGTAATGGCCGTGATTTTATAGTCTCGCCCTGAATGAGTGTTCTCACATACTTTATTTAGCGCTACATTTTTTGTTGTTATATATTTGAGTACAATTGGTCATATTGTTGTATGTTGGCAGCTTCACATATTTGTTTGGGGTGGCGCAGCTATTTACCCACACTTCTCACTGTTTCTTATTGACTTATAGCCGCAGCCGTCCTTTATTACGCATAATCCCTATCCGGTTTGAGACCGGCGCTTTATAGCTTGGGTATCCGTATTTACAGTTGGATGCTGATCTGAGATTCTACATCCTTTTCCTTTTATACATACATTTGTTTAGTGCATTATTTAGCATGGATGTGTTTGAATATAGAACTAATCGCACAGTCAGCCTTGAGGGGGTTTTTACCTCTATCAACGCTGACACTGAAATAGGTGGATTATTTATGAGGTTGAAAAACCTCATGGTGTCTGAACTCCATCTGGAATGGGACATTGCGTTCCTTGAGCAATATATTAAGGAACGCATGGTCCCTCGTGGGTTAAGATGGAATGTACATCCACAACAGGGTGACACTGACCCAGAAATTTGGTTCAAGTATTTCAACGAAGCTGGTCTATCTTTGTTGGGATTCTTGAATGACCGCAAACGAATGAAAAGAACCATTATTGATAAAGAAATTAAAGAGATTAGAGAAAAACTCCAACCATTTAAAACAACCACTGAATATAATACTTTGTCAACAAATTTGAAAAATCATTTGGAGAAAGAAGAAAAAGAACAACGTACAAAGAAACAAAAAAAGTATACAAGAGACAATACAGATTACAAAAATAATTGTGTTTTTAGTTGGCAATCTAAAGATCAACAAGCCAGTAATTCCAATGGTGATCAATCCTCTATGGAGGTATCAGGTAACTCTGAATATAGACCCTCTGTCCCGATCATCGTTCCACCCCCACTAAATAAAGGTGAACGAAATGGTTATGACAACACAAACCGGCCACCCTATCCAGTCTATTCACCTAACCCTCGCCACAATGGGTCTTATCAAACCCAAAATGGAAGGGGTAGAGGTAATAATAAAAATAGAGGTAGAGCAAAAAAGGAATCCACTTCCTATCATGATCATTATAGATATGATCGATCCCCCAGACGTGATGACCAATACCATGGTGACCACTACAACCAGCCTATATATCGAACCCCTGTCCAAACTAGAAATAGGTCCTCACCCCTCAGAGGTGGTAGACCGTATGACAGTTATAATTCACAATACTCCCAGGAAGATAGAGATTACGGACATTATAGTCGATCCCCTTATAATTATAATATGCCTAGACCAACTAACACACCGGGTTTTCACAGGGAACAAGAAAAACACAACAGAAATCCCGAACCAAGCGTGGCTCTAGAGGGGGGAGGCGGTCCAGGAAAAAGAAAACGAGTTTAAATTCTAGTGGGATATTTAACCTGAGTAATGTGACCCTTACTGACGCTGAACGAAAAGTTATGGATAAAGGACTCAAGTTTGTCCCCCCAAAAAAATTGAATAAGTTTTCGACATTTATTGATGTCCAGAAATTCATACGTAAAATAAACATACAGCGATATATTTTGTCGAATCCCAGTAGACATATAGTGCCCAATAATTCTGGACACACTGTGCATTCTGGCCTTGCTAACCCTTCCCTTTTCAATCCCCCATGCCCTGTCGCTCCATCGGTCAAAGTGTTTAGAGACCTGGTCTTAAAAGACCTCGATGCTCTCCCTAATAAAGTGATACACTCGGACCCTGATATTAAAATTGGATTGAAAACCCTGTGTGAGCGCAAAGATCTAATAATTCGGCCCGCTGACAAAGGGGGTGGCATAGTCATTCTAGACAAAGAGGCATACCATTCAGAAATGACACGAATTCTTAGTGACACTGATACGTATTGCCTGTTGCCAACTAATCCCACACGTGAATTCAAACGGACACTCATAGATTTAGTTGATACAGGTTCACACCTTGGGATCCTTGATAAAAAAGAAAAGAGTTTTCTGATCCCTGTATCACCTCGTATTCCTATCATATATTACCTCCCTAAGGTACATAAGAGTGTCACCCAACCCCCTGGCAGACCGATAGTTAGTGGCATCGATTCCATTACCAGCAGGATAGGGAAATACATTGACTTTTATCTTCAACCACTAGTTAGGGCGACACCCTCGTACCTTAAAGATACTAGACATACCATCTCGAAATTGCAACAAGTGTCACACAAGAATGATATGCTATTGGTCACTGCAGACGTTACGTCACTTTATACCTGTATTCCCCATGACCTCGGTTTAAAGGCAGTGGACACTTTTCTTGGTAGGAGTGGTACTGTTTCAAACACCCATAGGAGATACATTATGGACCTATTACTATATGCTACCAAACACAATTACTTTTGGTACAACGGCCAGTATTATCTTCAAACTAGAGGTGTCGCGATGGGCGCCAAATTCGCCCCTAGTTTGGCCAATTTATTTATGGCCAAATGGGAGGAGGATGTCGTCTACACCCTGGACCCTCCACAGTTAGTGTTGTGGTCCAGGTACATTGACGACATCCTCCTCCTATGGAAGGGCTCCACGGACTCCCTTGACCAGTTTATGGCACAGCTTAACGATAATAATATAGGAATAGAGCTTACGTATGAAGCCAGCCGATCCACCATTCATTTTCTCGATCTAGAGATTAGTATACGTGATGACCAATTTGTGACCAAGACGTTTTTTAAAGCTACCGACCGGAATGGTTACATTCCGGTCGACAGCTGCCATCACGCTTCTTGGCTCAAATCAGTGCCGCGCAGCCAACTTATGAGGATCAGACGTAACTGTTCACAGGTGTCTGATTTTCTGGAGCAGGCTGAAACACTCAAAGGGAGATTTCTTGACAAAGGATATGACCTTGTTCATATCGATGATGAGATCAAAAAAGTGTCCTCAATTGATCGTGAGACTCTATTAATAGAAAGACCTCCCACTACCAAAGAAAATACACACAAATGGTCGTTCCTTACCGACTTTTCTGTTCAGCACAAGCAAATCAAAAATATTATACATAAGCATTGGGGAGTGCTAAAAAATGATCAAGTTTTGAATCCCATTCTCCCTGATCGTGGGGGAGTGATTTATAGAGGCGCTCCCTCCCTAAGAGGTAGAATCGCACCAAACATCATAAATCCTCCATGCCCTCCCACTTTCTTTCATGATATGAAAGGATTTTTTCCATGCCGAAAGTGCAATGTGTGCAAAAATAACTCTTTTAACAGAAAACGTGAAAATTTTGTATCAACACACACCGGTAGGCAGTACAAGATGAAGTGCTTTGCTACATGCCACACGAGGTATATTGTCTATCTCATCACCTGCCCTTGTGGCAAACAATATATCGGTCGCACCATCCGTACGTTTGCAATTAGAGTCAATGAGCACATTGCGGCCATTAGGGCTGGTCGCACCAATCACAGTGTTCCAAAACACTTTCTTTTACATCACAGTAAAAATCCGGCTGGTTCAACCTTTCAGGTTATAGATAAGTTTGTACCACACTGGAGAGGTGAATCCAGTATACGTGGAGTGTCAAAATTAGAAACTTTTTGGATACATCAGATGAAGTGCTATGTCCCATTCGGGCTCAATATCGAGTGGGACATAAATGCGTTCATCAATCGCTCCTAATCCTTGTTGACTTGTTATGTTTTGCCCTTGAGACGGGATAATCTGACAATTTGTTATTATCAACACATGGATTTTTCCTCTGGGTGGGTCTACATTTTTTCTTTTTTCTTTTTTATTGTATTTTTTATTGTATTTTTGATGCATTTTTCTACACCCATGTAAGTAGACCCTCTAGTTGCATTGAGGGTTTATTCGCTTTATATATTTTGTGGTCTTATAGTTTATCCATCATTGGAAATCATAATCTGTATTTAATTAACTTGGTATTGTAATTCACCTACCTTGATGTGTTTAGGTTACATACCACTTTCATACCCCATGATATACTGATATATGTTTGTCATGATGTTACGCGATTTAATAGGGTGTCCACCAGGAATCCTTACCCCATCATAATGTAATGTCATTTGACTGTTTCTAAATTTATCATAATGTGATGTTATTTGAAAAGAAGGAAATATTTTTCATATAGAATATCTATGGAGATCTAGGTGATTGAATGTGAACAGCCTAGCCATGGTTCTTTTTTATAGTAATATCACATTAATATTTAGTTATATTATTAATTATTTTTATTTTTGAACGGACTAATTTAAATTTACATATTTAGATTGTCGATGATTGGCCGTTTAAAATTTCTATATCATAATCTTTATACCAATATCATTCAGATATCGGTTTAGGCCGCATCCACTTATGCAGTCCTTACATTAATATTGATATTTTCACTACACGAGATAGTATTCCACACTTATGCATGGCACTTGCGCACTTCCCTAAGTTCTATGGGCCTAAAATCAAAGGATGTCGATCCAATGAGGCCGTACACTTGCATGTGTCACCCCTTTCACTTCTTTGGTTGAAGCACCATCACGTGGGTGTGGTACGTGTTCAATATGATTGTTGGCCCGCCTCCTGCGCTTAACGTAAGTTTAATCGCGTTAGTCGGTCCCTATTGGACGACCTGTCTCACATGTTTGTGTGCCTCCTTTGCGTCAACTTTTTCATTATGTTTCGTTTCCGAGTCACATGACTCCGTTATATTGCGCTCACGTGACATTGTTGTGTCACATGTCCTTTCCGGACCTCGGGGATAGGTGTAGGTTCTATCCCTCCGATTCGATACGTCCGCGTCACGTGACCTTAACACGTGGTGTTCACGTAGCACCGTTGTGTGACGTGTTTTGTGTTGGCCGCGCCGATTGTCGGAAGCGTGGCCCGGCACCTGTTTAGATGCCCTTCCGGTGGTGGTATATCCTGGCGTTTTCGCGCGGTTTTTGGGCGCACTCATTGGTGATGACACTAACCGGCGCTATGAGGCCACACTCCTATCACAATCGAACGCACATCTTGGCGCCAAAAGTCCCTACTCAGATAGGTTAGGATACTAACTTCGACCCATTGGTCCATTTCCTTGTTATCCTCTCACATTCATCCTCAGTGTCAAAGTTCGCCAACATTGGCTGGCTCATCTTAAAGGTAAGGAGCGGCTTTCTTTGATTGGACGAATATTTGGCGGTCTGATACTGCTAGAGTTTTGTTGGTTAACCATTGGTCTAGTTTGAGCCAATCACAGTGTAACTAACTCAGAAGGTGTTATACCAGGAGTTGGGCTGTTCCCAATTAGTCATATTCAAGTGGTTATATTATATATAAATACAACGCACTATCAGTCTATTTGCAATGAGCCCCAGTTGAAGTCTTTATTAGACGAAACGCGTCGGGAGAACCTTGCTTATATACCGACTTTAGTGCGTCTCAAGCTTTTGGATTTGTTTTTAATACTACAATTTTTTATTGATTTGTATTCCGGAAGCAATTTTTTTAATAAATGAAGTCCTAACCTGGACTTTTTCACACTATGAGGAGGCCCTCTCTCTCTTTTTTTCTTTTTACCCATATACCATCACGTGTTGAGTTGATCCGCGCACGTCCAGTGGAGGTCCGACTGTTGAATACGCTTTGGTGAACCACTGCTGTCTGGTGAGTGTGGAGTGACATCTTCGGTGAGCTCTACTCCAAGCATCAATCCACTATAGGCGTAAGCCTTAGGATATCGAGCCTGATTGACCCCCAACCACCGGTTAGAGGGTCCACCTGATGTGGTAAGCGTACCGTATTCCTTTACTTCTACTGGTTTTGCAACTAAATCCAACATCAAGAGGATATTGGTTTCAAGCCTTCCCTTAAGAATACCATTCGATATCAGATCGATTATGGACTTTATATACAACATAATTTATGTTTGCTAAACTTATTAGTGACTTTTTGTTTTAAACGCCCCTATTCATAGTGTGGCTGTTTACAGTTTCCAATACACCCATTTATGCGATCTTTGTGGGCAAATGGTATAATTTCATAGATATCTCTATGTGTGGTGTGTCCATTTACACTGTCTGACATACCTATTTGTGTGATCTATGTGAGTAAAAGGAGTGACTTCCTATGTATGTATGATACTACCCTATATCACAGCATGAATACTTATGTAAAATCTCACTAATTCTAGTCTGAATATTTTACTGAAATTAGTTTTTAGTATTTGTTTTATACACTTAAGGAGATAGCACTATTTCTTTATTGATTAGGGGTGAGATCATCCCAATTTGTTTTTGGTGAGCATATTATTAATATTTAAACTGCCATTAAAGCCTGAGTTTGGGTGACTGACTCCTACCACTGGCTATATGGCACACACTTGATTGTATACAAACAATCTTATTTCCGTGAATCAGTATACTGTGTTGAGTGGATATACTAGTGGCACCATCCCCGTTCATGAGGATAGACTGGCACGGTTATCCCCACCATATACATCTGATTGGGATGAGATTTGTTTGTTAAGCACTATATGTTTTGCACGTGGTGCACATTTGAAAAAATTCTTTCCACATTATACTAGAACAAACATTAATGGCCGTGATTTTATAGTCTCGTCCTGAATGAGTGTTCTCACATACTTTATTTAGCGCTACATTTTTTGTTGTTATATATTTGAGTACAATTGGTCATATTGTTGTATGTTGGCAGCTTCATATATTTGTTTGGGGTGGCGCAGCTATTTACCCACACTTCTCACTGTTTCTTATTGACTTATAGCCGCAGCCGTCCTTTATTACGCACAATCCCTATCCGGTTTGAGACCGGCGCTTTATAGCTTGGGTATTCGTATTTACAGTTGGATGCTGATCTGAGATTCTACATCCTTTTCCTTCTATACACACATTTGTTTAGTGCATTATTCAGCATGGATGTGTTTGAATATAGAACTAATCGCACAGTCAGCCTTGAGGGGGTTTTTACCTCTATCAACGCTGACACAGAAATAGGTGGATTATTTATGAGGTTGAAAAACCTCATGGTGTCTGAACTCCATCTGGAATGGGACATTGCGTTCCTTGAGCAGTATATTAAGGAACGCATGGTCCCCCGTGGGTTAAGATGGAACGTACACCCACAACAGGGTGATACTGACCCAGAAATTTGGTTCAAGTATTTCAACGAAGCAGGTCTATCTTTGTTGGGATTCTTGAATGACCGCAAACGAATGAAAAGAACCATTATTGATAAAGAAATTAAAGAGATTAGAGAAAAACTCCAACCATTTAAAACAACCACTGAATATAATACTTTGTCAACAAATTTGAAAAATCATTTGGAGAAAGAAGAAAAAGAACAACGTACAAAGAAACAAAAAAAGTATACTAGAGACAATACAGATTATAAAAATAATTGTGTCTTTAGTTGGCAATCTAAAGATCAACAAGCCAGTAATTCCAATGGTGATCAATCCTCTATGGAGGTGTCAGGTAATTCTGAATATAGACCCTCTGTCCCAATCATCGTTCCACCCCCACCAAATAGAGGTGAACGAAATGGTTATGACAACACAAACCGGCCAACCTATCCAGTCTATTCACCTAACCCTCGCCACAATGGGTCTTATCAAACCCAAAATGGAAGGGGGAGAGGTAATAATAGAAATAGAGGTAGAGCAAAAAAGGAATCCACTTCCTATCATGATCATTATAGATATGATCGATCCCCCAGACGTGATGACCAATACCATGGTAACCACTATAACCAGCCCATATATCGAACCCCTGTCCAAACTAGAAATAGGTTCTCACCCCTTAGAGGTGGTAGACCGTATGACAGTTACAATTCACAATATCCCCAGGAAGATAGAGATCATGGACATTATAGTCGATCCCCTTATAATTATAATATGCCTAGACCATCTAACACACCGGGTTTTCACAGGGAACAAGAAAAACACAGCAGAAACCCCGAACCAAGCGTGGCTCTAGAGGGGGGAGGCGGTCCAGGAAAAAGAAAACGAGTTTAAATTCCAGTGGGATATTTAACCTGAGTAATGTGACCCTTACTGACGCTGAACAAAAAGTTATGGACAAAGGACTCAAGTTTGTCCCCCCAAAAAAATTAAATAAGTTTTCGACATTTATTGATGTCCAGAAATTCATACGTAAAATAAACATACAGCGATATATTTTGTGGAATCCCAGTAGACATATAGTGCCCAATAATTCTGGACACACTGTGCATTCTGGCCTCGCTAACCCTTCCCTTTTCAATCCCCCATGCCCTGTCGCTCCATCGGTCAAAGTGTTTAGAGACCTGGTCTTAAAAGACCTCGATGCTCTCCCTAATAAAGTGATACACTCGGACCCTGATATTAAAATTGGATTGAAAACCCTGTGTGAGCGCAAAGATCTAATAATTCGGCCCGCCGATAAAGGGGGTGGCATAGTCATTCTAGACAAAGAGGCATACCATTCAGAAATGACACGAATTCTTAGTGACACTGATACGTATTGCCTGTTGCCAACTAATCCCACACGTGAATTCAAACGGACACTCATAGATTTAGTTGATACAGGTTCACACCTTGGGATCCTTGATAAAAAAGAAAAGAGTTTTCTGATCCCTGTATCACCTCGTATTCCTATCATATATTACCTCCCTAAGGTACATAAGAGTGTCACCCAACCCCCTGGCAGACCGATAGTTAGTGGCATCGATTCCATTACCAGCAGGATAGGGAAATACATTGACTTTTATCTTCAACCACTAGTTAGGGCGACACCCTCGTACCTTAAAGATACTAGACATACCATCTCGAAATTGCAACAAGTGTCACACAAGAATGATATGCTATTGGTCACTGCAGACGTTACGTCACTTTATACCTGTATTCCCCATGACCTCGGTTTAAAGGCAGTGGACACTTTTCTTGGTAGGAGTGGTACTGTTTCAAACACCCATAGGAGATATATTATGGACCTGTTATTATATGCTACCAAACACAATTACTTTTGGTACAATGGCCAGTATTATCTTCAAACTAGAGGTGTCGCGATGGGCGCCAAATTCGCCCCTAGTTTGGCCAATTTATTTATGGCCAAATGGGAGGAGGATGTCGTCTACACCCTGGACCCTCCACAGCTAGTGTTGTGGTCCAGGTACATTGACGACATCCTCCTCCTATGGAAGGGCTCCACGGACTCCCTTGACCAGTTTATGGCACAGCTTAACGATAATAATATAGGAATAGAGCTTACGTATGAAGCCAGCCGATCTACCATTCATTTTCTTGATCTAGAGATCAGTATACGTGATGATCAATTTGTGACCAAGACGTTTTTTAAAGCTACCGACCGGAATGGTTACATTCCGGTCGACAGCTGCCATCACGCTTCTTGGCTCAAATCAGTGCCGCGCAGCCAACTTATGAGGATCAGACGTAACTGCTCACAGGTGTCTGATTTTCTGGAGCAGGCTGAAACACTTAAAGGGAGATTTCTTGATAAAGGATATGACCTTGCCCATATTGATGATGAGATCAAAAAAGTGTCCTCAATTGATCGTGAGACTCTATTAATAGAAAGACCTCCCACTACCAAAGAAAATACACACAAATGGTCGTTCCTTACCGACTTTTCTGTTCAGCACAAGCAAATCAAAAATATCATACATAAGCATTGGGGAGTGCTAAAAAATGATCAAGTTTTGAATTCTATTCTCCCTGATCGTGGGGGAGTGATTTATAGAGGCGCTCCCTCCCTAAGAGGTAGAATCGCACCAAACATCATAAATCCTCCATGCCCTCCCACTTTCTTTCATGATATGAAAGGATTTTTTCCATGCCGAAAGTGTAATGTGTGCAAAAATAACTCTTTTAACAGAAAACGTGAGAATTTTGTATCAACCCACACCGGTAGGCAGTATAAGATGAAGTGTTTTGCTACATGCCATACGAGGTATATTGTCTACCTCATTACTTGCCCTTGTGGCAAACAATATATTGGTCGTACCATTCGTACATTTGCAATTAGAGTCAATGAACACATTGCGGCCATTAGGGCTGGTCGCACCAATCACAGTGTTCCAAAACATTTTCTTTTTCATCACAGTAAAAATCCGGCTGGTTCAACCTTTCAGGTTATAGATAAGTTTGTACCGCACTGGAGAGGCGAATCCAGTGTACGTGGAGTGTCAAAATTAGAAACTTTTTGGATACATCAGATGAAGTGCTATGTCCCATTCGGGCTCAATATCGAGTGGGACATAAATGCGTTCATCAATCGCTCCTAATCCTTGTTTACTTGTTATGTTTTGCCCTTGAGACGGGATAATCTGACAATTTGTTATTATCAACACATGGATTTTTCCTCTGGGTGGGTCTACATTTTTTCTTTTTTCTTTTTTATTGTATTTTTTATTGTATTTTTGATGCATTTTTCTACACCCATGCAAGTAGACCCTCTAGTTGCATTGAGGGTTTATTCGCTTTATATATTTTGTGGTCTTATAGTTTATCCATCATTGGAAATCATAATCTGTATTTAATTAACTTGGTATTGTAATTCACCTACCTTGATGTGTTTAGGTTACATACCACTTTCATACCCCATGATATACTGATATATGTTTGTCATGATGGTACGCGATTTAATAGGGAGTCCACCAGGAATCCTTACCCCATCATAATGTAATGTCATTTGACTGTTTCTAAATTTATCATAATGTGATGTTATTTGAAAAGAAGGAAATATTTTTCATATAGAATATCTATGGAGATCTTGGTGATTTATTGTGAACAGCCTAGCCATGGTTCTTTTTTATAGTAATATCACATTAATATTTAGTTATATTATTAATTATTTTTATTTTTGAACGGACTAATTTAAATTTACATATTTAGATTGTCGATGATTGGCCGTTTAAAATTTCTATATCATAATCTTTATACCAATATCATTCAGATATCGGTTTAGGCCGCATCCACTTATGCAGTCCTTACATTAATATTGATATTTTCACTACACGAGATAGTATTCCACACTTATGCATGGCACTTGCGCACTTCCCTAAGTTCTATGGGCCTAAAATCAAAGGATGTCGATCCAATGAGGCCGTACACTTGCATGTATCACCCCTTTCACTTCTTTGGTTGAAGCACCATCACGTGGGTGTTGTTTGTGTTCAATATGATTGTTGGCCCGCCTCCTGCGCTTAACGTAAGTTCAATCGCGTTAGTCGGTCCCTATTGGACGACCTGTCTCACATGTTTGTGTGCCTCCTTTGCGTCAACTTTTTCATTATGTTTCGCTTCCGAGTCACATGACTCTGTTATATTGCGCTCACGTGACATTGTTGTGTCACATGTCCTTTCCGGACCTCGGGGATAGGTGTAGGTTCTATCCCTCCGATTTGGTGCTTCCGCGTCACGTGACCTTAACACGTGGTGTTCACGTAGCACCGTTGTGTGACGTGTTTTGTGTTGGCCGCGCCGATTGTCGGAAGCGTGGCCCGGCACCTGTTTAGATGCCCTTCCGGTGGTGGTATATCCTGGCGTTTTCGCGCGGTTTTTGGGCGCACTCATTGGTGATGACACTAACCGGCGTTATGAGACCACACTCCTATCACAATCGAACGCACATCTTGGCGCCAAAAGTCCCTACTCAGATAGGTTAGGATACTAACTTCGACCCATTGGTCCATTTCCTTTATTTTCATCCTCTCACATTCATCCTCAGTGTCAAAGTTCGCCAACATTGGCTGGCTCATCTTAAAGGTAAGGAGCGGCTTTCTTTGATTGGACGAATACTCGGCGGTCTGATACCGCTAGAGTTTTGTTTGTTAACCATTGGTCTAGTTTGAGCCAATCACAGTGTAACTAACTCAGAAGGTGTTATACCAGGAGTTGGGCTGTTCCCAATTAGTCATATTCAAGTGGTTATATTATATATAAATACAACGCACTATCAGTCTATTTGCAATGAGCCCCAGTTGAAGTCTTTATTAGACGAAACGCGTCGGGAGAACCTTGCTTATATACCGACTTTAGTGCGTCTCAAGCTTTTGGATTTGTTTTTAATACGACAATTTTTTATTGATTTGTATTCCGGAAGCAATTTTTTTAATAAATGAAGTCCTAACCTGGACTTTTTCACACTATGAGGAGGCCCTCTCTCTTTTTTTTCTTTTTACCCATATACCATCACGTGTTGAGTTGATCCGCGCACGTCCAGTGGAGGTCCGACTGTTGAATACGCCTTGGTGAACCACTGGTGTCTGGTGAGTGTGGAGTGACATCTTCGGTGAGCTCTACTCCAAGCATCAATCTACTATAGGCGTAAGCCTTAGGATATCGAGCCTGATTGACCCCCAACCACCGGTTAGAGGGTCCACCTGATGTGGTAAGCGTACCGTATTCCTTTACTTCTACTGGTTTTGCAACTAAATCCAACATCAAGAGGATATTGGTTTCAAGCCTTCCCTTAAGAATACCATTCGATATCAGATCGATTATGGACTTTATATACAACATAATTTATGTTTGCTAAACTTATTAGTGACTTTTTGTTTTAAACGCCCCTATTCATAGTGTGGCTGTTTACAGTTTCCAATACACCCATTTATGCGATCTTTGTGGGCAAATGGTATGATTTCATAGATGTCCCTATGTGTGGTGTGTCCATTCACACTGTCTGACATACCTATTTGTGTGATCTATGTGAGTAAAAGGAGTGACTTCCTATGTATGTATGATATTACCCTACATCGCAGCATGAATACTTATGCAAAATCTTACTAATTTTAGTCTGAATATTTTACTGAAATTAGTTTTTAGTATTTGTTTTATACACTTAAGGAGATAGCACTATTTCTTTATTGATTAGGGGTGAGATCATCCCAATTTGTCTTTGGTGAGCATATAATTAATATTTAGATTGCCATTATTGCCTGAGTTTGGGTGACTGACTCCTACCACTGGCTATATGGCACACACTTGATTGTATACAAACAATCTTATTTCCGTGAATCAGTATACTGTGTTGAGTGGATATACTAGCGTCACCATCCCCGTTCATGAGGATAGACTGACACGGTTATCCCCACCATATACATCTGATTGGGATGAGATTTGTTTGTTAAGCACTATATGTTTTGCACGTTATATACATCTGATTGGGATAGGATTTGTTTGTTAAGCACTATATGTTTTTTTTTGAGTACAATTGGTCATATTGTTGTATGTTGGCAGCTTCACATATTTGTTTGGGGTTTTTCACTTTTTTCACATTATACTAGAACAAACAGTAATGGCCGTGATTTTATAGTCTCGTCCTGAATGAGTGTTCTCACATATTTTATTTAGCGCTACATTTTTTGTTTTTATATATTTGAGTACAATTGGTCATATTGTTGTATGTTGGCAGCTTCATTTATTGATTTTTTTGGGGTGGCGCAGCTATTTACCCACACACTTTTTTGTTTTTATTTTTTGATTTTTTTAATAAAGGACTTGTCCCAAAGTGTCTCCTGTCCCAATTCACATGGGGAAAAGGCCGGGATCTGGGGGTCCCCTTGTTAAAGGGGGCTTCCAGATTCCAATAAGCCCCCTGCCCGCAAACCCCCACAACCACCGGGCAAGGGTTGTGGGGATGAGGCCCTTGTTCCCATCAACATGGGGACAAGGTACTTTGGGGGGCTACTCCAAAGCACCCTCCCCATGTTGAGGGCATGTGGCCTGGTATGGTTCAAGATGGGGGGCACTCTCTCGTCCCCCCTCTTTTCCTGCGGCCTGCCAGGTTGCGTGCTCAGATAAGGGTCTGGTATGGATTTTGGGGGGAACCTCTACGCCATATTTATTTTGGCACAGCGTTCCCGTTAAAATCCATACCAGTCCTGAAGGGTCTGGTGTGGATTTTGGGGGGACCCCTAAACCATTTTTTTTATTTGGTGCAGGGTTCCCCTTAATTTCCATACCGCGCAATTTTTGTTTTTCATTTTTGGTTCGGGTTCCCTTTACTATTCATACTAGACCCAAAGGGCCACTTTACAGGCATACTATAGAAACCCCCCAGGCATGATATTTAAAGAAATATTACATTTTTACTATTTCACTTTAAGCATTATTAAAATCACTGCTCCCGAAAAAACTACAGTTTAAAAAAAAAAAAATTTGTATTGATACATGTCCCCTGGGGCAGGACCTAGGTCACTAAACACTTTTTATGGCAATAACTTGCATATAAGCCTTTAAAATTAGCACTTTAAATTTTTCATGTTCGTGTCCCATAGACTTTAACGGTGTTCGTCTGTTTTTTTTGTCAGTTTGCAAGTTCTGGTGTGATCCGAACTGGGGGGTGTTTGGCTGATCCTTACTCTGCACTCCTGCACCTTCTGTTCACACTACCAGGAGCCATGATTCAAAAGCGTGTGAGAGACCTTTCTCATTATTTCAGGCTCTGCTACCAGGTACATGATAGCCTCTTTGAACTTTTTTGATTTTTCTCATAAGGAATCTAAGGAAGGACAGTTGGTTTACGTTAGAAGCATACAGGTTTACCAGAGTGTAGGTAGTGTTATTCAAATTGCGCATCAATATGGGTAATATGTGGGAATATGGGGAATCTGCCATGGGTAGCCAGGACTTAGTAAGTCCTGGCTACCCATGGCAGATTCCCCATATTCTCACATATTCCCCATTGGAATATTTGGGAGACAGAGTTCGAAATTGCTATATGCAACCTTTTTTCTTAATGTCCATATTAGCCATAACAATATGCAGAAAGAGGTGGCGTGGCTTGGTGCGCGGCGGAGATGGCTGCTTGATCACAGAGCTCCAGGAGACCGGCGGCCCTGCAGCCCCTCTCTGGCACTCCATACGCTCTATAATGAGCAGATTGCTGAGGCACATCACTGGGACACGATCACACCGGCTGTCAGCGACTTCCCACACCTGCAGCATCCAGGGATCTTTCAAAGCAAGACCCAATCGGGCCAGGGCACACCGCGAAAGATGGCGCCAACATGAGGAGGGGAGGAAGGGCTCAGTGACGGCTCTCAGTCTGCTGTAGAGGACCTGGTAATGAGGGAAACCCAAACCATCCCCTCACTCTGGTTGACAAGACAGCTATTGCCACAGACATTAAAAACACTTTCTTCTCAGCCATACCTGATCTGAATGCTGACCTATTGTCTCTGACTGAGAAAATGGTCTCTATGGAAAGAGCTGACGGTAGGAGAGACAGGGCCATAAACCATTTGGAAGCCACCACAGCATCCCACTCAGCTCATCTGATTGAAATTAACTGACACTTGGAAGACCTTGATAACAGAGGCAGGAGAAACAACATAAGGGTGAGGGGAGTCCCTGAATCGATTAACCCTGACTAAATTCCTTCTGAGATACATTTTTAACAACATAATGGAAAAACCTGCGGATACTCCCATTCAGTTTGCCCGGGCTCATAGGGCCTTGAGAATGAAACCTCCTGACACAGCACCACCCAGAGACAGTCTATGCTGTCTTCAGAACTTTCCATTAAAGGAAGAAATTCTTAATCAAGCCCGGAGAGGCTTGATTAAGAATGAGTACACTCACTCTATTTCAAGATCTGTCTCCTATTACTCTGCAAAATAGAAGGGCTATGCGCCCCCTGCTGGATGTACTCTGAGAAAATGGGATTGTCTACAAATGGCGCAAGCCACATTAAATTGTAAACAATTCATTCTGCGGATGCCAGAACTCCCAGATTTTTGTGCTAACTTACATATCCCGCATACAGACCTGCCTGATTGGTACGCCTAGTTCAGAATGCTTCCACTAGAGCGTAGCCCTGTCAGCACACTGCATTCGCATGAAGAAAAGTAAATATGGCAAACAACTGAGCTCAAGTGTGGGCTGTTCACCATATTCTTCCAAGCAAACCAGATACCGTGACCAGACCTGAAAAACCCACTTTCACCCATACTAATGGGCCTGGCCTACCTTAGGAGTTACATGTTCTCCTTGTTTTCCCGGTTTGCTATTGCGAAGAAAAAAAACACTGCAAAATTAAATTTTTTTGCAATTTTTTTCCAATATCAGAATACACGGATAGTGTCTACAGCGTGTATGTATGAACACGCAGAAAATGTTTATTCTGATATTGGAAAAACATTGCAAAAAAATTTAATTTTGCTGTGTTTTTTTTCTACGTGTTCATACAGACATTCTGTGTGTCTGTATGAACACGCAGAAAATGCTATTGGGAAAAAAAAACACAGCAAAATTAAATTTTTTTGCAATGTTTTTCCAATATCAGAATAAACGGATAGTGTCTAAAGCGTTTATGAAAACGCAGAAAATGCTATTGGGAAGAAAAAAAACACAGCAAAATTAATTTTTTTTGCAATGTTTTTCCAATATCAGAATACACGGATAGTGCCTACAGCGTGTATGTATGAACACGCAGAAAATGCTATTGGGAAAAAAAAACACAGCAAAATTAAATTTTTTTGCAATGTTTTTCCAATATCAGAATACACAGATAGTGTCTAAAGCGTTTATGAAAACGAAGAAAATGCTATTGGGAAGAAAAAAAACACTGCAAAATTTAATTTTTTTACAATGTTTTTCCAATATCAGAATACACGGATAGTGCCTACAGCATGTATGTATGAACACGCAGAAAATGCTATTGGGAAAAAAAAACACAGCAAAATTTAATTTTTTTGCAATGTTTTTCCAATATTAGAATACACGGACAGTATCTAAAGCGTTTATGAAAACGCAGAAAATGCTATTGGGAAAAAAAAAACACTGCAAAATTAAATTTTTTTGCAATGTTTTTCCACTATCAGAATAAACAGATAGTGTCTAAAGCGTGTATGTATGAACACGCAGAAAATGTTTATTCTGATATTGGAAAAAACATTGCAAAAAAATTTAATTTTGCTGTGTTTTTTTTCTACGTGTTCATACAGACATTCTGTGTGTCTGTATGAACACGCAGAAAATGCTATTGGGAAAAAAAAACACAGCAAAATTAAATTTTTTTGCAATGTTTTTCCAATATCAGAATAAACGGATAGTGTCTAAAGCGTTTATGAAAACGCAGAAAATGCTATTGGGAAGAAAAAAAACACAGCAAAATTAATTTTTTTTGCAATGTTTTTCCAATATCAGAATACACGGATAGTGCCTACAGCGTGTATGTATGAACACGCAGAAAATGCTATTGGGAAAAAAAAACACAGCAAAATTAAATTTTTTTGCAATGTTTTTCCAATATCAGAATACACAGATAGTGTCTAAAGCGTTTATGAAAACGAAGAAAATGCTATTGGGAAGAAAAAAAACACTGCAAAATTTAATTTTTTTACAATGTTTTTCCAATATCAGAATACACGGATAGTGCCTACAGCATGTATGTATGAACACGCAGAAAATGCTATTGGGAAAAAAAAACACAGCAAAATTTAATTTTTTTGCAATGTTTTTCCAATATTAGAATACACGGACAGTATCTAAAGCGTTTATGAAAACGCAGAAAATGCTATTGGGAAAAAAAAACACTGCAAAATTAAATTTTTTTTGCAATGTTTTTCCACTATCAGAATAAACAGATAGTGTCTAAAGCGTTTATGAAAATGCAGAAAATGCTATTGAGAAGAAAAAAACACAGCAAAATTAAATTTTTTTGCAATGTTTTTCCAATATCAGAATACACGGATAGTGTCTACAGCGTGTATGTATGAACACGCAGAAAATGCTATTGGGAAAAAAAAACACAGCAAAATTAATGTTTTTTGCAATGTTTTTCCAATATCAGAATACACGGATAGTGTCTACAGCGTGTATGTATGAACACGCAGAAAATGTTATTGGGAAGAAAAAAAACACAGCAAAATTACATTTTTTTGCAATGTTTTTCCAATATCAGAATACAAGGACAGTATCTAAAGCGTTTATGAAAACGCAGAAAATGCTATTGGGAAAAAAAAAAAAACACAGCAAAATTAAATTTTTTTGCAATGTTTTTCCAATTTTAGAATACACGGACAGTATCTAAAGCGTTTATGAAAACGCAGAAAATGCTATTGGGAAAAAAAAAACACTGCAAAATTTAATTTTTTTGCAATGTTTTTCCAATATCAGAATACACGGATAGTGTCTACAGCGTGTATGTATGAACACGCAGAAAATGCTATTGGGAAAAAAAACACAGCAAAATTTAATTTTTTTGCAATGTTTTTCCAATATCAGAATACACGGATAGTGTCTACAGCGTGTATGTATGAACACGCAGAAAATGCTATTTTTGAAAAAAAAACACAGCAAAATTAATTTTTATTAATGTTTTACATTTACATTAAACATTAAACATTTTATTAATGTTTTTCCAATATCAGTTTTTCCAGTATCTAAAGCGTGTATGAACACGCAGAAAATGCTATTGGGGGAAAAAAAAACACAGCAAAATTTAAATTTTTTGCAATGTTTTTTTTACAATAGCAGAATACACACAGACTATGGTGTATCTCTTACTATATGCAGTGTTGGTCCTAATGGTGCACTGAGCTTGCAGGTAAAACTTTTATATTTTGTCTGGCACTGGCCTCATGGCACTGTTAAAAGACTGTGCACTGCACCCCAGCCAGGGTACAATTGATTTAGGAATCTCTTCAATAATTCTCTCTGCCTCTTTCTTTTGCTTAATAAAGAAACTCCCTACTTTACTCTAGCTATCTAGATTGCTCACTGATCTAACTAATTAGAAGAAAATTAAAGGAATGTGGACTGACTGACTGACTGACTTTATCACACTAACTCCTAAAATCCTCTCTCTCAGCAGCACAGGAACCTGTCTATAGCAGAATGATGCTGTTTGCTGTGTGTCTGGACTATATATAGAGGCTGGGTCACATGCTGCACTGGCCAATCACAGCCATAGCATTAGTAGGCATGGCTATGATGGCTTCTAAGGGCACACTAGTGAAACTAGCGTCGATTGGCTGCCCTGCAGCTGTTAAAAAGGCGCCAATACATCACCGAACACCGGACCCGAACCCGAACTAACAGCCAATAGTTCGGGTTCGGGTCCCGAACACCCAAAAGTCCGGTACGGACCCGAACTTTACAGTTCGGGTTCGCTCAACCCTATTATTTACTCAAATATATGATGATCAATATTGGGCTGTGGGTCCCCCAAGAACAGCTCTCTTTATACATATTGCTGTTTAACTGTTTAATTGTTTATCGTTTGCTATTATCAGCTAAGTTTTAAACTCCTATCTCCTAAGCTGAGCTCCTCATATTTACCCCCACAAATGGGTACAACTGTGCAGACAGGTTCAGCACAGGTGCTGCCCACAAAGCTTGCAGTACTAATAACTGCAGGCCGATTTTCTAACATGCCGCTTCCTACCCTATTCCTAGGGCTCCCCGCCCTCCCTTTACCCCACATCCCCCTTTTTTATTTTTATTTTTTTGACCCAAAGGGTCACCTTATTTTATTTGCAAGTTGGAACCATGGCTTTCTCGTCATTGGGCCAAAGCCCTACCCTAATCTCTTACAATGTTCATGGGTTGAACTCCCCTGAGAAACGAACATCTCTACTCAGAGAACTTAATAAGATGAAACCTATTTTTGTCTTCTTACAAGAAAATCATTTCCAGTCTAAAAAAATTCCAAATCTACTCCATAAAATTTTTCCTAAAGTATATCATGCCACGAATTCCATGAACAAAACTAAAGGAGTATCCGTTCTTCTTAACAAATCAGCGTGTTTTGAGGTTATTCAGCAACTAGTGGATCCAAAAGATAGATTTCTAATTCTAAAGGGTACATGGGGGTCGATTCCTTTAACTCTAGCTAATGTGTATTTCCCCAACACCGCATACATCTCATTCTGTAAGCACCTTATTGGAGAACTGCTAAGTTTTGCCTCAGGGTGTATTGTTTTAGGGGGAGATTTCAACATCCAACTCAATCCGCTACAAGACACCTCCACACCTCAAACTTTTTTCAATCAGGCTCCCATCTCACTCACATTTAATTGTTCTGATTTACACACCAAACCCTGCATGTGGAGATTAAATCCCTCTTTATTGACTGATGCAGATTCACTCCAAAAAATAACTGAAGCACTGCGTAATTATTTCACAGAAAACTGCACGGAAGACCTCTAACAATCTGGGAGGTGCAAACGGGAAGCTGAAAAACAAATTTAGAAGCTAACATCCAAGATAGCTCAATTAGAGGCACATCACAAACTTTCAATGGGCACACAAACAGAATGGAGCTTCTGGAGGCCCGACAAAACCTTCAGAATTTGCTCGACCTAAAGACCAAACGTTCCCTTAAAGGGGGAACATTTTTAGCCAGAACACTGAAAGAGGCTTATTTGGCTAATAATATTCTGGCGATTAAATTGGAAGAGGGATCTCTGGATAATCGCACGGATAAAATTACTGCCAGTTTCCAATGGTATTACTCCAAACTTTATAATATTGCATAAACTCACTGATCTCTAGGGAGAGAGGAAGCAAATAATTCAAGAGTACTTGATACAAAGCGGTATGCCCATACTTTCTAACAAGGACCCTGAGTCTCTATAGATTCTGATATCCTCGGAAGAATTAACATCTGCAATTAAAAGTCTCATACCTGGGAAAAGCCCTGGCCCAGATCGCTTTACAGCTCATTATTATAAGACATTTACTAACATCCTAGAATTCCCACTACAACGCACACTAAATTTCCTAATGGAACCTCGCCAATTACCAAACTCGTTTTTGATGGCACATGTCACGGTACTTCCCAAACCTGGTGAGGACCCTACTGTTGGTTCTAGCTACAGGCCTACCTCACTTAATCTGGATCTGAAACTACTCGCTAAAATAGTTGCTAATCATTTACGCGCCTTTCTATCTCAACTGATAGGTCCAGAACAAGTTGGGTTTATACCAAGGATAATGTAAAGAAGGCCCTTAACTTGATTCATTATTGCCGTCAATCAGGTTTTGGTTGCTTTCTCCTGTGTACTGACGCGGAGAAGGTCTTCAACAGGGTTTCCTTGGCCTATTTATTGACCACATGTTCATATATAGGTTTAAAAACCTCATATGCTTACCTAGATTTCCTCCCTGTATCAGAATCCAATAGCTAGACTGAAGATCAACGCCATCCTGTTGGAGCCAGTCTTCATCAAAAATGGCACTAGACAGGGATGCCCACTGTCACCCTGCTATTTATACTTTCATTAGAACCATTTATCTGCACGGTTAACAAAACTCCCTCAATTTAGGGTTTCGAGAAAGGAACTAAAATGTATAAATCTGCAGTCTATGCGGACAACCTGTTATTTTCTTAACCCAACCGCACATCTCTATCCCCAATTTATTACATGCTTTCACTATTAGTGTTGGTCATCTTACTTTAAAAAAGTAATTAGTTAAGTTACAAATTACTTCTCCCAAAAAGTAGTTGTGTTAGTAACTCAGTTACT
>CM053032.1:159173867-159217940 GCA_028564925.1 Lithobates sylvaticus
TGGGACTAACACACTTCAAGTCCTATAGGTGCTTCTGGGAACAAAATATAGGATCTCTGTGTGATGGGACTAACACACTTCAAGTCCTATAGGTGCTTCTGGGAACAAAATATAGGATCTCTGTGTGATGGGACTAACACACTTCAAGTCCTATAGGTGCTTCTGGGAACAAAATATATGATCTCTGTGTGATGGGACTAACACACTTCAAGTCCTATAGGTGCTTCTGGGAACAAAATATAGGATCTCTGTGTGATGGGACTAACACACTTCAAGTCCTATAGGTGCTTCTGGGAACAAAATATAGGATCTCTGTGTGATGGGACTAACACACTTCAAGTCCTATAGGTGCTTCTGGGAAGAAAATATAGGTCTCTGTGTGATGGGACTAACACACTTCAAGTCCTATAGGTGCTTCTGGGAACAAAATATAGGATCTCTGTGTGATGGGACTAACACACTTCAAGTCCTATAGGTGCTTCTGGGAACAAAATATAGGATCTCTGTGTGATGGGACTAACACACTTCAAGTCCTATAGGTGCTTCTGGGAACAAAATATAGGATCTCTGTGTGATGGGACTAACACACTTCAAGTCCTATAGGTGCTTCTGGGAACAAAATATAGGATCTCTGTGTGATGGGACTAACACACTTCAAGTCCTATAGGTGCTTCTGGGAACAAAATATAGGATCTCTGTGTGATGGGACTAACACACTTCAAGTCCTATAGGTGCTTCTGGGAAGAAAATATAGATCTCTGTGTGATGGGACTAACACACTTCAAGTCCTATAGGTGCTTCTGGGAACAAAATATAGGATCTCTGTGTGATGGGACTAACACACTTCAAGTCCTATAGGTGCTTCTGGGAAAAAAATATAGATCTCTGTGTGATGGGACTAACACACTTCAAGTCCTATAGGTGCTTCTGGGAACAAAATATAGGATCTCTGTGTGATGGGACTAACACACTTCAAGTCCTATAGGTGCTTCTGGGAAAAAAATATAGGATCTGTGTGATGGGACTAACACACTTCAAGTCCTATAGGTGCTTCTGGGAACAAAATATAGGATCTCTGTGTGATGGGACTAACACACTTCAAGTCCTATAGGTGCTTCTGGGAACAAAATATAGGATCTCTGTGTGATGGGACTAACACACTTCAAGTCCTATAGGTGCTTCTGGGAACAAAATATAGGATCTCTGTGTGATGGGACTAACACACTTCAAGTCCTATAGGTGCTTCTGGGAACAAAATATAGGATCTCTGTGTGATGGGACTAACACACTTCAAGTCCTATAGGTGCTTCTGGGAACAAAATATAGGATCTCTGTGTGATGGGACTAACACACTTCAAGTCCTATAGGTGCTTCTGGGAACAAAATATAGGATCTCTGTGTGATGGGACTAACACACTTCAAGTCCTATAGGTGCTTCTGGGAACAAAATATAGGATCTCTGTGTGATGGGACTAACACACTTCAAGTCCTATAGGTGCTTCTGGGAACAAAATATAGATCTCTGTGTGATGGGACTAACACACTTCAAGTCCTATAGGTGCTTCTGGGAACAAAATATAGGATCTCTGTGTGATGGGACTAACACACTTCAAGTCCTATAGGTGCTTCTGGGAAGAAAATATATGATCTCTGTGTGATGGGACTAACACACTTCAAGTCCTATAGGTGCTTCTGGGAACAAAATATAGGATCTCTGTGTGATGGGACTAACACACTTCAAGTCCTATAGGTGCTTCTGGGAACAAAATATAGGATCTCTGTGTGATGGGACTAACACACTTCAAGTCCTATAGGTGCTTCTGGGAACAAAATATATGATCTCTGTGTGATGGGACTAACACACTTCAAGTCCTATAGGTGCTTCTGGGAACAAAATATAGATCTCTGTGTGATGGGACTAACACACTTCAAGTCCTATAGGTGCTTCTGGGAACAAAATATAGGATCTCTGTGTGATGGGACTAACACACTTCAAGTCCTATAGGTGCTTCTGGGAAGAAAATATATGATCTCTGTGTGATGGGACTAACACACTTCAAGTCCTATAGGTGCTTCTGGGAACAAAATATAGGATCTCTGTGTGATGGGACTAACACACTTCAAGTCCTATAGGTGCTTCTGGGAAGAAAATATAGGATCTCTGTGTGATGGGACTAACACACTTCAAGTCCTATAGGTGCTTCTGGGAACAAAATATAGGATCTCTGTGTGATGGGACTAACACACTTCAAGTCCTATAGGTGCTTCTGGGAAAGAAAATATAGGATCTCTGTGTGATGGGACTAACACACTTCAAGTCCTATAGGTGCTTCTGGGAACAAAATATAGGATCTCTGTGTGATGGGACTAACACACTTCAAGTCCTATAGGTGCTTCTGGGAAGAAAATATAGATCTCTGTGTGATGGGACTAACACACTTCAAGTCCTATAGGTGCTTCTGGGAACAAAATATAGGATCTCTGTGTGATGGGACTAACACACTTCAAGTCCTATAGGTGCTTCTGGGAAGAAAATATATATCTCTGTGTGATGGGACTAACACACTTCAAGTCCTATAGGTGCTTCTGGGAACAAAATATATGATCTCTGTGTGATGGGACTAACACACTTCAAGTCCTATAGGTGCTTCTGGGAAGAAAATATAGATCTCTGTGTGATGGGACTAACACACTTCAAGTCCTATAGGTGCTTCTGGGAACAAAATATAGGATCTCTGTGTGATGGGACTAACACACTTCAAGTCCTATAGGTGCTTCTGGGAACAAAATATAGGATCTCTGTGTGATGGGACTAACACACTTCAAGTCCTATAGGTGCTTCTGGGAACAAAATATAGGATCTCTGTGTGATGGGACTAACACACTTCAAGTCCTATAGGTGCTTCTGGGAAGAAAATATAGGTCTGTGTGATGGGACTAACACACTTCAAGTCCTATAGGTGCTTCTGGGAACAAAATATAGGATCTCTGTGTGATGGGACTAACACACTTCAAGTCCTATAGGTGCTTCTGGGAAAAAATATAGATCTCTGTGTGATGGGACTAACACACTTCAAGTCCTATAGGTGCTTCTGGGAACAAAATATAGGATCTCTGTGTGATGGGACTAACACACTTCAAGTCCTATAGGTGCTTCTGGGAAGAAAATATAGATCTCTGTGTGATGGGACTAACACACTTCAAGTCCTATAGGTGCTTCTGGGAACAAAATATATGATCTCTGTGTGATGGGACTAACACACTTCAAGTCCTATAGGTGCTTCTGGGAACAAAATATAGGATCTCTGTGTGATGGGACTAACACACTTCAAGTCCTATAGGTGCTTCTGGGAACAAAATATAGGATCTCTGTGTGATGGGACTAACACACTTCAAGTCCTATAGGTGCTTCTGGGAACAAAAATATAGGATCTCTGTGTGATGGGACTAACACACTTCAAGTCCTATAGGTGCTTCTGGGAACAAAATATAGGATCTCTGTGTGATGGGACTAACACACTTCAAGTCCTATAGGTGCTTCTGGGAAGAAAATATAGGTCTGTGTGATGGGACTAACACACTTCAAGTCCTATAGGTGCTTCTGGGAACAAAAATATAGGATCTCTGTGTGATGGGACTAACACACTTCAAGTCCTATAGGTGCTTCTGGGAAGAAAAATATAGGTCTCTGTGTGATGGGACTAACACACTTCAAGTCCTATAGGTGCTTCTGGGAACAAAATATAGGATCTCTGTGTGATGGGACTAACACACTTCAAGTCCTATAGGTGCTTCTGGGAAGAAAATATAGATCTCTGTGTGATGGGACTAACACACTTCAAGTCCTATAGGTGCTTCTGGGAAAAAATATATGATCTCTGTGTGATGGGACTAACACACTTCAAGTCCTATGGGTGCTTCTGGGAAGAAAATATAGGTCTGTGTGATGGGACTAACACACTTCAAGTCCTATAGGTGCTTCTGGGAACAAAATATATGATCTCTGTGTGATGGGACTAACACACTTCAAGTCCTATAGGTGCTTCTGGGAAGAAAAAATATAGATCTCTGTGTGATGGGACTAACACACTTCAAGTCCTATAGGTGCTTCTGGGAACAAAATATATGATCTCTGTGTGATGGGACTAACACACTTCAAGTCCTATAGGTGCTTCTGGGAACAAAATATAGGTCTCTGTGTGATGGGACTAACACACTTCAAGTCCTATAGGTGCTTCTGGGAACAAAAATATAGGATCTCTGTGTGATGGGACTAACACACTTCAAGTCCTATAGGTGCTTCTGGGAACAAAATATAGGATCTCTGTGTGATGGGACTAACACACTTCAAGTCCTATAGGTGCTTCTGGGAACAAAAATATGATCTCTGTGTGATGGGACTAACACACTTCAAGTCCTATAGGTGCTTCTGGGAACAAAATATAGGATCTCTGTGTGATGGGACTAACACACTTCAAGTCCTATAGGTGCTTCTGGGAAGAAAATATAGATCTCTGTGTGATGGGACTAACACACTTCAAGTCCTATAGGTGCTTCTGGGAACAAAATATAGGATCTCTGTGTGATGGGACTAACACACTTCAAGTCCTATAGGTGCTTCTGGGAAAAAATATATGATCTCTGTGTGATGGGACTAACACACTTCAAGTCCTATAGGTGCTTCTGGGAACAAAATATAGGATCTCTGTGTGATGGGACTAACTCTCTTCAAGTCCTATAGGTGCTTCTGTGAACAAAATATAGTTTCTCTGTGTGATGGGACTAACACACTTCAAGTCCTATAGGTGCTTCTGGGAACAACATATAGGATCTCTGTGTGATGGGACTAACACACTTCAAGTCCTATAGGTGCTTCTGGGAACAAAATATAGGATCTCTGTGTGATGGGACTAACACACTTCAAGTCCTATAGGTGCTTCTGGGAACAAAATATAGGTCTCTGTGTGATGGGACTAACACACTTCAAGTCCTATAGGTGCTTCTGGGAACAAAATATAGGATCTCTGTGTGATGGGACTAACACACTTCAAGTCCTATAGGTGCTTCTGGGAACAAAATATAGATCTCTGTGTGATGGGACTAACACACTTCAAGTCCTATAGGTGCTTCTGGGAACAAAATATAGGATCTCTGTGTGATGGGACTAACACACTTCAAGTCCTATAGGTGCTTCTGGGAAGAAAATATAGATCTCTGTGTGATGGGACTAACACACTTCAAGTCCTATAGGTGCTTCTGGGAACAAAATATAGGATCTCTGTGTGATGGGACTAACACACTTCAAGTCCTATAGGTGCTTCTGGGAACAAAATATAGGTCTCTGTGTGATGGGACTAACACACTTCAAGTCCTATAGGTGCTTCTGGGAACAAAATATAGGATCTCTGTGTGATGGGACTAACACACTTCAAGTCCTATAGGTGCTTCTGGGAAGAAAATATAGATCTGGGTGATGGGACTAACACACTTCAAGTCCTATAGGTGCTTCTGGGAACAAAATATAGATCTCTGTGTGATGGGACTAACACACTTCAAGTCCTATAGGTGCTTCTGGGAACAAAATATAGGATCTCTGTGTGATGGGACTAACACACACTTCAAGTCCTATAGGTGCTTCTGGGAACAAAATATATGATCTCTGTGTGATGGGACTAACACACTTCAAGTCCTATAGGTGCTTCTGGGAAGAAAATATAGGTCTGTGTGATGGGACTAACACACTTCAAGTCCTATAGGTGCTTCTGGGAACAAAATATATGATCTCTGTGTGATGGGACTAACACACTTCAAGTCCTATAGGTGCTTCTGGGAACAAAATATATGATCTCTGTGTGATGGGACTAACACACTTCAAGTCCTATAGGTGCTTCTGGGAACAAAATATAGGATCTCTGTGTGATGGGACTAACACACTTCAAGTCCTATAGGTGCTTCTGGGAAGAAAATATAGATCTCTGTGTGATGGGACTAACACACTTCAAGTCCTATAGGTGCTTCTGGGAACAAAATATAGGATCTCTGTGTGATGGGACTAACACTCTTCAAGTCCTATAGGTGCTTCTGGGAACAAAATATAGGATCTCTGTGTGATGGGACTAACACACTTCAAGTCCTATAGGTGCTTCTGGGAAAAATATAGATCTCTGTGTGATGGGACTAACACACTTCAAGTCCTATAGGTGCTTCTGGGAACAAAATATAGGATCTCTGTGTGATGGGACTAACACACTTCAAGTCCTATAGGTGCTTCTGGGAACAAAATATATGATCTATGTGTGATGGGACTAACACTCTTCAAGTCCTATAGGTGCTTCTGGGAAGAAAATAGGATCTCTGTGTGATGGGACTAACACACTTCAAGTCCTATAGGTGCTTCTGGGAACAAAATATATGATCTCTGTGTGATGGGACTAACACACTTCAAGTCCTATAGGTGCTTCTGGGAAGAAAATATAGGATCTCTGTGTGATGGGACTAACACACTTCAAGTCCTATAGGTGCTTCTGGGAACAAAATATATGATCTCTGTGTGATGGGACTAACACACTTCAAGTCCTATAGGTGCTTCTGGGAAAAAATATAGGTCTGTGTGATGGGACTAACACACTTCAAGTCCTATAGGTGCTTCTGGGAACAAAATATATGTCTGTGTGATGGGACTAACACACTTCAAGTCCTATAGGTGCTTCTGGGAAGAAAAATTAGGATCTCTGTGTGATGGGACTAACACACTTCAAGTCCTATAGGTGCTTCTGGGAACAAAATATAGGATCTCTGTGTGATGGGACTAACACACTTCAAGTCCTATAGGTGCTTCTGGGAAGAAAATATAGATCTCTGTGTGATGGGACTAACACACTTCAAGTCCTATAGGTGCTTCTGGGAACAAAATATATGATCTCTGTGTGATGGGACTAACACACTTCAAGTCCTATAGGTGCTTCTGGGAAGAAAATATAGGATCTCTGTGTGATGGGACTAACACACTTCAAGTCCTATAGGTGCTTCTGGGAACAAAATATAGGATCTCTGTGTGATGGGACTAACACACTTCAAGTCCTATAGGTGCTTCTGGGAAAAAATATAGGATCTCTGTGTGATGGGACTAACACACTTCAAGTCCTATAGGTGCTTCTGGGAACAAAATATATGATCTCTGTGTGATGGGACTAACACACTTCAAGTCCTATAGGTGCTTCTGGGAACAAAATATAGGTCTGTGTGATGGGACTAACACACTTCAAGTCCTATAGGTGCTTCTGGGAACAAAATATAGGATCTCTGTGTGATGGGACTAACACACTTCAAGTCCTATAGGTGCTTCTGGGTAGAAAATATAGGATCTCTGTGTGATGGGACTAACACACTTCAAGTCCTATAGGTGCTTCTGGGAACAAAATATATGATCTCTGTGTGATGGGACTA
Organism: Lithobates sylvaticus; assembly: GCA_028564925.1. NCBI lineage: Eukaryota > Metazoa > Chordata > Amphibia > Anura > Ranidae > Lithobates > Lithobates sylvaticus. The sequence continues at coordinate 159,181,314 of CM053032.1, forward strand.
ACACACTTCAAGTCCTATAGGTGCTTCTGGGAACAAAATATAGGTCTGTGTGATGGGACTAACACACTTCAAGTCCTTAGGTGCTTCTGGGAACAAAATATATGATCTCTGTGTGATGGGACTAACACACTTCAAGTCCTATAGGTGCTTCTGGGAACAAAATATAGGTCTCTGTGTGATGGGACTAACACACTTCAAGTCATATAGGTGCTTCTGGGAACAAAATATAGGATCTCTGTGTGATGGGACTAACACACTTCAAGTCCTATAGGTGCTTCTGGGAACAAAATATATGATCTCTGTGTGATGGGACTAACACACTTCAAGTCCTATAGGTGCTTCTGGGAACAAAATTTAGGTCTGTGTGATGGGACTAACACACTTCAAGTCCTATTGGTGCTTCTGGGAACAAAATATTGGATCTCTGTGTGATGGGACTAACACTCTTCAAGTCCTATAGGTGCTTCTGGGAACAAAATATATGATCTCTGTGTGATGGGACTAACACACTTCAAGTCCTATAGGTGCTTATGGGAACAAAATATAGTATCTCTGTGTGATGGGACTAACACACTTCAAGTCCTATAGGTGCTTCTGGGAACAAAATATATGATCTCTGTGTGATGGGACTAACACACTTCAAGTCCTATAGGTGCTTCTGGGAAGAAAATATAGGATCTCTGTGTGATGGGACTAACACACTTCAAGTCCTATAGGTGCTTCTGGGAACAAAATATATGATCTCTGTGTGATGGGACTAACACACTTCAAGTCCTATAGGTGCTTCTGGGAAAAAAATATAGGATCTCTGTGTGATGGGACTAACACACTTCAAGTCCTATAGGTGCTTCTGGGAAAAAATATAGGATCTCTGTGTGATGGGACTAACACACTTCAAGTCCTATAGGTGCTTCTGGGAAGAAAATATAGGTCTGTGTGATGGGACTAACACACTTCAAGTCCTATAGGTGCTTCTGGGAACAAAATATATGATCTCTGTGTGATGGGACTAACACACTTCAAGTCCTATAGGTGCTTCTGGGAAGAAAATATATATCTCTGTGTGATGGGACTAACACACTTCAAGTCCTATAGGTGCTTCTGGGAACAAAATATAGGATCTCTGTGTGATGGGACTAACACACTTCAATTCCTATAGGTGCTTCTGGGAAGAAAATATAGGATCTCTGTGTGATGGGACTAACACACTTCAAGTCCTATAGGTGCTTCTGGGAACAAAATATCTGATCTCTGTGTGATGGGACTAACACACTTCAATTCCTATAGGTGCTTCAGGGAAGAAAATATAGATCTCTGTGTGATGGGACTAACACACTTCAAGTCCTATAGGTGCTTCTGGGAACAAAATATATGATCTCTGTGTGATGGGACTAACACACTTCAAGTCCTATAGGTGCTTCTGGGTAGAAAATATAGGATCTCTGTGTGATGGGACTAACACACTTCAAGTCCTATAGGTGCTTCTGGGAACAAAATATATGATCTCTGTGTGATGGGACAAACACACTTCAAGTCATATAGGTGCTTCTGGGAACAATATAAATGATCTCTGTGTGATGGGACTAACACACTTCAAGTCCTATAGGTGCTTCTGGGAACAAAATATATGATCTCTGTGTGATGGGACTAACACACTTCAAGTCCTATAGGTGCTTCTGGGAACAAAATATAGGATCTCTGTGTGATGGGACTAACACACTTCAAGTCCTATAGGTGCTTCTGGGAACAAAATATAGGATCTCTGTGTGATGGGACTAACACACTTCAAGTCCTATAGGTGCTTCTGGGAACAAAATATAGGATCTCTGTGTGGTGGGACTAACACACTTCAAGTCCTATAGGTGCTTCTGGGAAAAAATATAGGATCTCTGTGTGATGGGACTAACACACTTCAAGTCCTATAGGTGCTTCTGGGAACAAAATATAGGATCTCTGTGTGATGGGACTAACACACTTCAAGTCCTATAGGTGCTTCTGGGAACAAAATATAGGTCTGTGTGATGGGACTAACACACTTCAAGTCCTATAGGTGCTTCTGGGAACAAAATATAGGATCTCTGTGTGATGGGACTAACACACTTCAAGTCCTATAGGTGCTTCTGGGAAGAAAATATAGGTCTGTGTGATGGGACTAACACACTTCAAGTCCTATAGGTGCTTCTGGGAACAAAATATAGGATCTCTGTGTGATGGGACTAACACACATCAAGTCCTATAGGTGCTTCAGGGAAGAAAATATAGGATCTCTGTGGGATGGGACTAACACACTTCAAGTCCTATAGGTGCTTCTGGGAAAAAATATAGGATCTCTGTGTGATGGGACTACGACACTTCAAGTCCTATAGGTGCTTCTGGGAACAAAATATCTGATCTCTGTGTGATGGGACTAACACACTTCAAGTCCTATAGGTGCTTCTGTGAACAAAATATATGATCTCTGTGTGATGGGACTAACACACTTCAAGTCCTATAGGTGCTTCTGGGAACAAAATATATGATCTCTGTGTGATGGGACTAACACACTTCAAGTCCTATAGGTGCTTCTGGGAAGAAAATATAGGTCTGTGTGATGGGACTAACACACTTCAAGTCCTATAGGTGCTTCTGGGAACAAAATATAGATCTCTGTGTGATGGGACTAACACACTTCAAGTCCTATTGGTGCTTCTGGGAACAAAATATAGGTCTGTGTGATGGGACTAACACTCTTCAAGTCCTATAGGTGCTTCTGGGAACAAAATATAGGATCTCTGTGTGATGGGACTAACACACTTCAAGTCCTATAGGTGCTTCTGGGAACAAAATATAGATCTCTGTGTGATGGGACTAACACACTTCAAGTCCTATAGGTGCTTCTGGGAACAAAATATAGGATCTCTGTGTGATGGGACTAACACACTTCAAGTCCTATAGGTGCTTCTGGGAACAAAATATGATCTCTGTGTGATGGGACTAACACACTTCAAGTCCTATAGGTGCTTCTGGGAACAAAATATAGGATCTCTGTGTGATGGGACTAACACACTTCAAGTCCTATAGGTGCTTCTGGGAAAAAAAATATATGATCTCTGTGTGATGGGACTAACACACTTCAAGTCCTATAGGTGCTTCTGGGAACAAAATATAGATCTCTGTGTGATGGGACTAACACACTTCAAGTCCTATAGGTGCTTCTGGGAACAAAATATAGGATCTCTGTGTGATGGGACTAACACACTTCAAGTCCTATAGGTGCTTCTGGGAACAAAATATAGATCTCTGTGTGATGGGACTAACACACTTCAAGTCCTATAGGTGCTTCTGGGAACAAAATATAGGATCTCTGTGTGATGGGACTAACACACTTCAAGTCCTATAGGTGCTTCTGGGAACAAAATATATATCTCTGTGTGATGGGACTAACACACTTCAAGTCCTATAGGTGCTTCTGGGAACAAAATATAGGATCTCTGTGTGATGGGACTAACACACTTCAAGTCCTATAGGTGCTTCTGGGAAGAAAATATAGGATCTCTGTGTGATGGGACTAACACACTTCAAGTCCTATAGGTGCTTCTGGGAAACAAAATATATGATCTCTGTGTGATGGGACTAACACACTTCAAGTCCTATAGGTGCTTCTGGGAAGAAAATATATGTCTGTGTGATGGGACTAACACACTTCAAGTCCTATAGGTGCTTCTGGGAACTATATTTTTGATCTCTGTGTGATGGGACTAACACACTTCAAGTCCTATAGGTGCTTCTGGGAACAAAATATTGATCTGTGTGATGGGACTAACACACTTCAAGTCCTATAGGTGCTTCTGGGAACAAAATATAGGATCTCTGTGTGATGGGACTAACACACTTCAAGTCCTATAGGTGCTTCTGGGAAGAAAATATAGGTCTGTGTGATGGGACTAACACACTTCAAGTCCTATAGGTGCTTCTGGGAACAAAATATATGATCTCTGTGTGATGGGACTAACACACTTCAAGTCCTATAGGTGCTTCTGGGAAAAATATATGATCTCTGTGTGATGGGACTAACACACTTCAAGTCCTATAGGTGCTTCTGGGAACAAAATATAGTATCTCTGTGTGATGGGACTAACACACTTCAAGTCCTATAGGTGCTTCTGGGAACAAAATATATGATCTCTGTGTGATGGGACTAACACACTTCAAGTCCTATAGGTGCTTCTGGGAACAAAATATAGGATCTCTGTGTGATGGGACTAACACACTTCAAGTCCTATAGGTGCTTCTGGGAACAAAATATAGATCTCTGTGTGATGGGACTAACACACTTCAAGTCCTATAGGTGCTTCTGGGAACAAAATATATGCTCTCTGTGTGATGGGACTAACACACTTCAAGTCCTATAGGTGCTTCTGGGAAGAAAATATAGGTCTGTGTGATGGGACTAACACACTTCAAGTCCTATAGGTGCTTCTGGGAAAAAATATATGATCTCTGTGTGATGGGACTAACACACTTCAAGTCCTATAGGTGCTTCTGGGAAGAAAATATAGATCTCTGTGTGTTGGGACTAACACACTTCAAGTCCTATAGGTGCTTCTGGGAACAAAATATAGGATCTCTGTGTGATGGGACTAACACACTTCAAGTCCTATAGGTGCTTCTGGGAAGAAAATATAGGTCTGTGTGATGGGACTAACACACTTCAAGTCCTATAGGTGCTTCTGGGAACAAAATATAGGATCTCTGTGTGATGGGACTAACACACTTCAAGTCCTATAGGTGCTTCTGGGAACAAAATATATGTCTGTGTGATGGGACTAACACACTTCAAGTCCTATAGGTGCTTCTGGGAACAAAATATAGGATCTCTGTGTGATGGGACTAACACACTTCAAGTCCTATAGGTGCTTCTGGGAAGAAAATATAGGATCTCTGTGTGATGGGACTAACACACTTCAAGTCCTATAGGTGCTTCTGGGAACAAAATATATGATCTCTGTGTGATGGGACTAACACACTTCAAGTCCTATAGGTGCTTCTGGGAAGAAAATATAGATCTCTGTGTGATGGGACTAACACACTTCAAGTCCTATAGGTGCTTCTGGGAACAAAATATAGGATCTCTGTGTGATGGGACTAACACACTTCAAGTCCTATGGGTGCTTCTGGGAAGAAAATATATGTCTGTGTGATGGGACTAACACACTTCAAGTCCTATAGGTGCTTCTGGGAACAAAATATAGGATCTCTGTGTGATGGGACTAACACACTTCAAGTCCTATAGGTGCTTCTGGGAAGAAAATATAGGATCTCTGTGTGATGGGACTAACACACTTCAAGTCCTATAGGTGCTTCTGGGAACAAAATATAGATCTCTGTGTGATGGGACTAACACACTTCAAGTCCTATAGGTGCTTCTGGGAAGAAAAATATAGGTCTGTGTGATGGGACTAACACACTTCAAGTCCTATAGGTGCTTCTGGGAACAAAATATAGGATCTCTGTGTGATGGGACTAACACACTTCAAGTCCTATAGGTGCTTCTGGGAACAAAATATAGGTCTGTGTGATGGGACTAACACACTTCAAGTCCTATAGGTGCTTCTGGGAACAAAAATATAGGATCTCTGTGTGATGGGACTAACACACTTCAAGTCCTATAGGTGCTTCTGGGAAGAAAATATAGGCTCTGTGTGATGGGACTAACACACTTCAAGTCCTATAGGTGCTTCTGGGAACAAAATATAGGATCTCTGTGTGATGGGACTAACACACTTCAAGTCCTATAGGTGCTTCTGGGAACAAAATATAGGATCTCTGTGTGATGGGACTAACACACTTCAAGTCCTATAGGTGCTTCTGGGAACAAAATATATGGGATCTCTGTGTGATGGGACTAACACACTTCAAGTCCTATAGGTGCTTCTGGGAACAAAATATATGATCTCTGTGTGATGGGACTAACACACTTCAAGTCCTATAGGTGCTTCTGGGAAGAAAATATAGGTCTGTGTGATGGGACTAACACACTTCAAGTCCTATAGGTGCTTCTGGGAACAAAATATAGGATCTCTGTGTGATGGGACTAACACACTTCAAGTCCTATAGGTGCTTCTGGGAAGAAAATATAGGTCTGTGTGATGGGACTAACACACTTCAAGTCCTATAGGTGCTTGGGAACAAAATATAGGATCTCTGTGTGATGGGACTAACACACTTCAAGTCCTATAGGTGCTTTTGGGAAGAAAATATAGGATCTCTGTGTGATGGGACTAACACACTTCAAGTCCTATAGGTGCTTCTGGGAACAAAATATAGGATCTCTGTGTGATGGGACTAACACACTTCAAGTCCTATAGGTGCTTCTGGAAAGAAAATATAGCTCTGTGTGATGGGACTAACACACTTCAAGTCTATAGGTGCTTCTGGGAAAAAAATATAGGATCTCTGTGTGATGGGACTAACACACTTCAAAGTCCTATAGGTGCTTCTGGGAAGAAAATATATCTCTGTGTGATGGGACTAACACACTTCAAGTCCTATAGGTGCTTCTGGGAACAAAATATATAGGATCTCTGTGTGATGGGACTAACACACTTCAAGTCCTATAGGTGCTTCTGGGAAAAAATATAGGATCTCTGTGTGATGGGACTAACACACTTCAAGTCCTATAGGTGCTTCTGGGAACAAAAATAGGATCTCTGTGTGATGGGACTAACACACTTCAAGTCTATAGGTGCTTCTGGGAACAAAATATAGGTCTGTGTGATGGGACTAACACACTTCAAGTCCTATAGGTGCTTCTGGGAACAAAATATATGATCTCTGTGTGATGGGACTAACACACTCAAGTCCTATAGGTGCTTCTGGGAAGAAAATATAGGTCTGTGTGATGGGACTAACACACTTCAAGTCCTATAGGTGCTTCTGGGAAAAAATATGATCTCTGTGTGATGGGACTAACACACTTCAAGTCCTATAGGTGCTTCTGGGAAGAAAATATAGATCTCTGTGTGATGGGACTAACACACTTCAAGTCTATAGGTGCTTCTGGGAACAAAATATAGGATCTCTGTGTGATGGGACTAACACACTTCAAGTCCTATAGGTGCTTCTGGGAAGAAAATATAGGTCTGTGTGATGGGACTAACACACTTCAAGTCCTATAGGTGCTTCTGGGAACAAAATATAGGATCTCTGTGTGATGGGACTAACACACTTCAAGTCCTATAGGTGCTTCTGGGAAGAAAATATAGGTCTGTGTGATGGGACTAACACACTTCAAGTCCTATAGGTGCTTCTGGGGAACAAAATATATGATCTCTGTGTGATGGGACTACCACACTTCAAGTCCTATAGGTGCTTCTGGGAACAAAATATATGATCTCTGTGTGATGGGACTAACACACTTCAAGTCCTATAGGTGCTTCTGGAAGAAAATATAGGTCTGTGTGATGGGACTAACACACTTCAAGTCCTATAGGTGCTTCTGGGAACAAAATATAGATCTCTGTGTGATGGGACTAACACACTTCAAGTCCTATAGGTGCTTCTGGGAACAAAATATATGATCTCTGTGTGATGGGACTAACACACTTCAAGTCCTATAGGTGCTTCTGGGAACAAAATATATGATCTCTGTGTGATGGGACTAACACACTTCAAGTCCTATAGGTGCTTCTGGGAACAAAATATATGATCTCTGTGTGATGGGACTAACACACTTCAAGTCCTATAGGTGCTTCTGGGAACAAAATATATGATCTCTGTGTGATGGGACTAACACACTTCAAGTCCTATAGGTGCTTCTGGGAAGAAATGTAGGTCTGAGTGATGGGACTAACACCCTACAAGTCCTATAGGTGCTTCTGGGAACAAAATATATGTGTGAGGGACTAACACACTTCAAGTCCTATAGGTGCTTCTGGGAAGAAAATATAGGTCTGTGTGATGGGACTAACACACTTCAAGTCCTATAGGTGCTTTCTGGGAAGAAAATATATCTCTGTGTGATGGGACTAACACACTTCAAGTCCTATAGGTGCTTCTGGGAACAAAATATATGATCTCTGTGTGATGGGACTAACACACTTCAAGTCCTATGGGTGCTTCTGGGAAGAAAATATAGGTCTGTGTGATGGGACTAACACACTTCAAGTCCTATAGGTGCTTCTGGGAACAAAATATATGCTCTCTGTGTGATGGGACTAACACACTTCAAGTCCTATAGGTGCTTCTGGGAAGAAAATATTAGCTCTGTGTGATGGGACTAACACACTACAAGTCCTATAGGTGCTTCTGGGAACAAACTATATGATCTCTGTGTGATGGGACTAACACACTTCAAGTCCTATAGGTGCTTTGGGAACAAAATATAGGATCTGTGTGATGGGACTAACACACTTCAAGTCCTATAGGTGCTTCTGGGAACAAAATATAGGATCTCGTGTGATGGGACTAACACACTTCAAGTCCTATAGGTGCTTCTGGGAACAAAATATAGGATCTCTGGTGATGGGACTAACACACTTCAAGTCCTATAGGTGCTTCTGGGAACAAAATATAGCTCTGTGTGATGGGACGAACACACTACAAGTCCTATAGGTGCTTCTGGGAACATAATATAGGAGCTCGGTGTGCTGCCTGCCACGAACACACTACAAGTCCTATAGGTGCTTCTGGGAACAAAATAAAGGTGCTCTGCCTGCCTGCCACGAACACACAACAAGCCCCTCTTTCTAAATCAATCTTTCCAAATGAATCTATCTAACTCACTCTCTAAGTAAATCTCTCTATAGGTGCATTCTGGGAACAAAATACTGCTCTATCTACGCCGGAACAGCATGTGACCGGCGCAGACGGCGTGGCGGCCTTTTATAAGAGGGGGCGTGTACTAAAGCCCTGAGCTGTAATTGGCTACAGGCTCCTGCCTGTAGCCCATTATGGCTCTTCGAGTTTCCGGCGCTGTGATTGGCCAAGCATGCGGGGGTCACAGTGCATGCTTGGCCAATCATCAGCCAGCCATGCACTGCGCCGGCCGCGCCGGCCGCAAAGCATTGCGGGGCCGCTCGCATCACACGAACGTTGATGCGAGGGCCAAACTAGATCTGGGTCGCCGAGCGAGCGAACAAGTTTTGTGGGAAAAAACCCCGCGAAAAGGAAATTTTCACACCCTTAAGATTGCAGGTATGGTCAAATTATTTCCTCCTTTGAATTTTGCTGGAGAGATATCCGGGTGGGCGCATTGGGCATAGGGGGGGGGGTAGCAAACGGTTTGATCTGGCGCCGCGAAATTTCTTTAAATATAGTAAAGTGTACTCTGACCAAATACTCTGGGGATTGTGCCGGGCAGGGGGGGTTTGGTTTTCGGAACCCAATGGCTCTGCCATACATATCTTTTGGGTGTTAGGTCTGGGGTGAGTTTGGGGAAAAATTTGATGAAAAATAAGAAATCAGGTCATTTTGCTTAAACCGCCTCAAGGATACCCCTAAATTTGTATTGTTTCAGGGGGAAACAATTTTCGGTTGCCACTTTAATTGGAGTTTGCGGACGTTTCCCTGTTTCCTCATGTGCCTATCTTCATCTGCCTTTTGACCCCCTCTCCAATGTGCGTGTCTAAGAGCTTGCATCCTCAATAGTCAACGATTGGTTAGGTAAAAAGATAGAATTGCGCTTTCTTGTTGCAACCAAAATTTGCAAGGATAAAAGCATTGCTTCAATGGGGTTTCTGAGGCGGGAGCACAAGAGGAAATGCGCTAAGGGGCATCCCCTGTACTGCGCAGTGTCAGCTTGTGATTGTGAGGGGGCCCATGATATTTTTTGGGGTTCTAGGAGCTTATGGGCGAATGTGCTGGTGACAGAGCTGTTTTTCCCTTGTCAGCAGGGGAAAAAGGAGCTGCATCCGTGCTGTCTCCCCATCACATCGGGGCTCCCGCTCTGTGTGACCTCTGGCGTGTGTGTCAGTGAGAAAGGCAGTTCTTCAGCGCCATTTTCCCTCCTTCCCCCTGCCTGCATAGTGTAAATGTTGAAACACGCACATGTAGTTCTGTTTTCTTGGGGACATACCCTGTGAGGTCCCCGCTGTCTTCCCTCCTGAGAAGGTGTTTTCGGCAGTATTTTAGCTTCGGGGCCGCTGATCACCCGAAGGCAGAGGGGTCAATCATCACCCATTTTCTCGGCCGGGACACCCCCCAGCGGGTGTATTTTTAGACACAGTATGTACGTCGAAAAAAAAAAAAGTACAGCATGTGCTTTTTCTGCACGGGAACGTACAGCAATGCATGTAAAGCCCAGCAGATACACATGAACACGGTAAATGATGAAAAACCCCAACAGTTAAAAAATAATCCAAAATAAATTTAAAAAAAATTTAAAAAAGTACTAAAAAGGGTGCAAACCATAAAAAAGCTTTGCAAATGTTGAAAATGCACATGCAAAACGAAAATGAATGCGGGATTGTGGTGTAAACCAATCCTTAATGTCAGGCTTTAAAAAAAAAAAAAATTACCTCCCGGCCTAATGGAGTTATTTTTTTTTTTTTAATGCTTTGCCAATGTTGTTCGGTAGTGACCACACCCCCAATTTTTTTTGTTGCCCCCCCATCCCTTCCCTTTGTACCCCGGGAAATGGCATTTTTAATTTGAAAATTTCATCCTATTAATTTAAATGGATTTGATTCAAATTTAAAGCTTTTTTAAAGGGGAAATGTTTGAACTCGTGAAAAAAACCCCAGGGCATTTTTGATTTATATCAAATTTGTAAGTTTCCAACTCACCACACCCCAAGGGCTTTCCGCCAAAAGAAAAAAAAAATTCTAATTTCCTAGCAGCAGCCTTTTTCCAAACCACATCTGACAGAAGAAACAAACAGTTTCCTAAAATGGGGGTGAAAATGTTTTAAAGGCAAAAAAATTGTTTATTTATTCTTCAAAAACGTGAGCTAGCCAGACATAGTTTGGACGAGTTTTGCAGGCAGTATTCAGAGTTCATACAGAGCATCAAAAACAAAGAAAAGACAGTACAAAAATGGTTGGTAACAAATTGAAACATAACAGCTCAAAAAAAAATTTAAAGGTATATCTAAAATCATTTTCAACTTAAAAGAAAAAAAATTTTCATGGAAAGAAAAAAAAATGGTTAAAAGACATAAGTAAAAGGGTACTCAAACCCACAATAAAAAGGGAGGGGGAGCTAAAAAAAATCAAGCACATGGGGACTCCAAACAATAAATAACAGAAAAATTGTCATACTGGATTTTATTGGGGATGAAAAAAGAATCCCAAACATGTTAAAATAACCCCAAAAAATTAAAAAAAAATTTTAAAAAAGCATAAAATTGCACATGCAAAACGTACAATGTGTGGGGATTGGGGTTTGGGGTTTGGGTAACAAATATTGAAACTAAGTACGCTCAAAAAAAAATTATGCCCGAGACATTTTCAACTCATAATGTAAACAAATTAGGGGAAATAAAAAAAAAAAAGGTTAAAAACAAAAGGAAGGGGTACCAACCCACAAAAAAAAGGGGGGGGGGGGAATATAATCAAGCAACCTGGGGGCCCCAAATAAAAAGATATTTTTTTAATTTTCAATACTGATGTTAATGGGGACAGTTAAAAAACATACAAACACAATCTCCCCAGACGTTCCACAATCAATTGCGGGGGCTTTTAAAAAAAAGTTTTAAACATACCCTGGGTGAGGAAGAAATTTCTAATTTTCTTTTGGAAGGGGTTTTCCACCATCACTATTTCATCCCCCACCACCGCTCCATTGAGATTGTATCTGAATTGGGCCCCAAAAAAAGTTTTTGGGAGTCAAAAAGGGACATATGTCACCTATGTTGGCATAGGAACAATGCAAGGAAACCTTTAAGGGGACATAACTGACTTTTGTACAGGGGCCCTTTTCCCCTTGCAAATCAAGTTGTTTTTTTTTTGTAAAAAACCATTGTTCGGTAAGCTCTTTGATGTTTGTATTTTTTTTACCTGTGTTTTTTTTATCCTGAAAGACGTCTGGTATTTGACAAAAAAGGACTTTTTGCTAAAAAAGTGGAAAGTGTTAGCAAAGCAGCAAAGACATGCTTGCTTAACTTCCCGCAGTTTCACACTGGGGGAGAGGGGGGGAGGGAATAGCAGATTGCTCTCTGCCCCGGGTCTGTGCAAAGGGGGGGGGGGGTATCAGTTCAGGCTCTAGCCTTTTGAGAAGAACCCGGGCTCAACCCCTGCGCAAGAACCCCCATGGTTGGGGGCCTTACCCCTCCTTCAAGCTTTAAAACCTGTTTTATTGCCCGGATTTTGGGCACTAAGGGGATGGTCACCCGAATTTGGACAGGGGGATTCCCTTTGGATATTCAAGGGTGTGTTTCCCGAGCAGAAGGTCTGTAAGCGGGAAAGAGGGGCCCAGGGCAGCAGAGGAAGCGTATAGGAGGGGCGACGGGGGGGGTTTAACTTTTAGAGAACGATCCCTTTTCCCTCTTGAGCTGCTGAATCCCTGCTGGGGGGAAAGGGGGAGAAGCAGGCATTCAGCTGCTCAGGGGGGAGGGGAAGGGAATATATGCCACCCCCCTATTCAGCGTACAGGGGGCCTAAAGGGTAACCCATTTTTAGGCATGCCTGCTGTTTTTTTTCATTGTTCACTTGTTTTATCGTGATATTTCACTGGGTGCCCAAGTTTGTTAAAACTGCTTTTTCAACTGGATTTTTTGTTATTTAGCTGATTTATTCGATAATCGCATGCCATTATTTTTTTGGACATTTTAAACCCAATTTTTTCTCTCTCCCCACAGAAATTGAGTATTGAAGAAGTAATACATTACACCCACTTGACTTTGTATTTGACGGGGCCGGTTTACTGAAAAAGGGGGCCTCCCTTTTTGGGTTTTTCCCTTTTGGGGGACAATTTTTAATGTGGTCAAAAACAATTCCTCAATCGCGCAAAAAAACCGCAGCACAATTCTCACCTTTTCTTCCCAATGCTGGGGGATGCAGCCTAATTTTCTGACATGTCCGAACAACACCATGGCTTTGCAAAAATTTTCCGAACCAACATCTTAAAAAAACTTACCTACACTTCCAAATATTTGCACACTGTGGAGAATCGCAGGTCTTTTTTTAAACCCTGTAAAAGAAAAATAAACATATTGCAATTGTATAATTATGAGGGGGGCATTGAAAAGGTTCCGCAGTTTTGGAGGAAAGAGGGGTGGAAATAACCAGCGGGCAAACTTGAAAAAATTTGGGGTACAGTATTGGATATTACTACTGATCGCAAGGCAGTATGCCTTTAAAAGCCTTTTAAAGTTTTTTCATGTAAAAGCCCCTTGCAAAATTTGTATGTTAAAAATAAAAAAGGCTACCCTTTTTTAAATTAAATAAGGGTTTTCCCTTTAAGAACCCACAAAACCAACAAATTTTTTAACTCATATACATAATTAAAAGCTTAAGGTGCAAACAACACAAAAGGCTAAAAAAACATAAAATTTAAATAAAATAAATAGTCAATCAATTCATAAATTTTGTGCAAAAAATAAGATCCAATCCCAGTCAGATCTCCCAAAAAAAATCAGTATAGACTGTCATGGAAAGTGCTTTCACATAAAACAATTTACCAATTAATTTATATATTTACACAGTATACAACGTAGTCCACTTGTGCAAATAATAATAAAATCTATTTTTCCCCCCACAAAAGACCAATACATGACCGTGATGAAAACGTGCTCACAGTGACAGCTGTGCTCCAGTGCTCATGTGCAACATATTGCAGCTTACCAACAGCACAAAACAGCAGAGCGTATATGCATGAGAACATTTTTACATTTTCTTTGGACAAACTAACATGTGTAAGATAGCTTACACTATTTATCAAAGATATGATGAAGAGTGAGGCCCAGTGGCAGCAGATGCCTCCAGTTTGTTTGTCAAACAGTTCACCTAAAACCCCTTTCACATTTTTCAAGCGCTTTGGAGTTAAAAAGAAAAAAAAAAAAGCGCATAAAAAGCTCCCGAATTGTGAATTTTGAAAAGTTCCCAAAAAGCTTTCCTTTAAAAAATAAAAAATGCTTTCCCCACGGGAGGTGTGCTGAAAAAAATCTGGCATGCAGCATCTTTGGAGCACGCCGCTCTGAATTGAAAAGAGCCAGAGAAGCTCAGCATTTTATGGGCAGTTTAGAAGTGCCTCGGTGTGAAAGGGCTAAAGAACTTTTTTAAAAATGTAATGGTTAAGAGTGGAATATATAGCCAACATGTTTCAGGGGAAAGAAAAATCCTCCCAATTCTTTAGGGTTAATGTATAAAATAAGTAAAAAATAAAACAAATTGTCATTATCTCATATTAACGATAAAGTAGTTTACAGAAAGTCCATAAAATCTATATAGCAATAAAATGTCCTTGAAATGTCTATTTCCTTGAAATAGTCAATCCAAATAATCTGACAATCGGGAAGATTAAATAATCATGTAAAATATAATTGTATAAATCTATTGTAAAAACACAAAGGGCCTAGAGCTATCTAAAGTTAATGGAAATGAAAGTGGGAGGGGTGGAACTGACCTTAAACTAAAGCACTGCAAGCAATACTGTAGAATACATTTTTGTGTGCAACTATTTATTAAACAGAACTATCCTGTACTTTTTACCTGATGTGTGATTTCATTAAAGGTTTTTTTTTTTTTTTTTTGCCACCTTAACCACTTAAGCTGCGGAAAGGTTTTACCCCCTTCCCGACGAGGCCCTTATCACGGACGCTGGACCCGCTAATTGGCTCCCGCTGTGACTGGACACGTGCACCCCAGAGCCGAGAACAGAAATCATGTACAGGTACATGATTTTGCACTGAAGGGCCACCCTGCCGCTGTATATGTACGTGTTTTAGCAATAGCTGTTTTTAAGGTCAACATAAATTGCATCACAGAGTCTATATAACTTAGTACATAAAAAAATTTTCAGTGAACAAATTCAACCCCTTTAATAACTTGCCGACTGCGCTAAAGTCAAATTACAGCTACAGAACGGTCGGCTGGTTCTGGAAGGAGTGTCTATTGACGTTCTCCTGGGCCACACATCGGGCACACTCTTCAGACACAGCTGATCACAGATAGAAGTAAAGGACCAATCACAATAGCCTTTACCACATGATCAGCTGTGTCCAATCAAAGCTGATCGCAGTGTAAACAGACTTGCCAGTTATAGGCAGTCTTTTCTTCATGTACTGTGACAGCGTGAGGAGAAGAGAGCCGGTAAGCGGCGATTCTCACAGGGAACATCTACACTGATAATCAGGGCGCTGATCATCAGTGCAGCCTCATACGTGCCAATCAGTGCTGCCTATCAGTGCTGCATATCAGTGCAGCGTCATCAGTACCGCCTCATCAGTGCACCCTATCAGTGCCCATGAGTACAGCATCATCAGTGCACATCTGTTACAGAGAAAAAAAGTAGTGATTAAATGCCACCAACAGAAAGCTCTGTCTGTCTCAAAAAATGATAACAATTTTGTTTGGTGCAGTGTTGCATGACTGTGCAATTGTCATTAACCTGTTGCCGCCCGCCCACCATCTTATGACGGCGGAGCAGTGTGGCTCTTATTCTAGGCCACCGTCATATGACGGTGGCCCCTTCACACAGGGCATGTGCGCGAGTGCGGGCGCGCAGCCCTGAGACACAGCGCGTCACAGACAGGGGTGAACAGCCATGACCATGTAATCGGCCGCGATTACATCACGGTCGATCACAAATGGGTATTCCCCGCTTTAGACATCATGCGCGTGATTGGGAGCACGCAGCGCGGTCATGTCAGTGGTGGCATGTTCCCATGAACACTGCTCTTCACCGACAAGGGTAAACAGCCAATGGCTGGTGGCTGTTTACCACGTGATCGGCTGTAATTCACAGCCGATCCCTAAATGTAAACATAGACCGGTTACTAGCTGTTACCGGCTTTTCTCTCCTCCCACACCGTTTCCAGTGTGAGGAGAGAAGAGCCAGGAGCAGGGAGTTACTGATCTATGTGTGTATTTTAGTGTACTGCACCAACACCACAAAAAAGAGAACCTGTCCATCGCCCCCCCCCCCCCATTACAGCTGTCACCCAACAGTCACCACATCAGTGCTTATAAAAGTGCACCTGTCACCCATCAGGGCCCACAAAGTGCACCTGTCACCATCAGTGCCCACAAAGTGCACCTGTCACCCATCAGTGCCCACAAAGTGCACCTATCATCGCCAGAGACTGACGTCAGTGGTGCAACTGTCACCCATCAGTGACCATCGCCAGTGACCGCCATCAGTGACCGTCATCGGTGACGTATCCGTGACCCTCATCTGTCACCTATCACTCCCATAAAGTGCACCTGTCACCCGCCACCTGTCACTTGTCCCCCACCAGTGACCGTCACCCATCACCTGTCACCCACCAGGGGCTGTCACCCGTCACCTGTCACCCATCAGTGACCGTCACCTGTCACTCATCAGTGACCATCACCCATCACCTGTCGCCTATCAGTGACCATTATTTGTCACCCGTTGCACAGCCCATCAGAAAAAATGTCCAAAAGATTCTATACAAGTGAGGAGGCGTCCTCTCCATGACTGATGAGAGCAGCAGGGAGTTCTCATAAGATTCAAATGCCAATTCCAATTGTGAATCAAATTCGGCATTTTAACCGATTGATAGTAGTGGAACGGCAAATGAATCAGAGGAAGAATGAATCCCTCCTAAAAGAGCACGGCGCTCCGGAAACCAGGCAGCCACCAGCAATATCCCCCAGGATCAAATTCCCAGGCCCAGTACCAGCACTGTCGCCAGCGATAGATGCCAAAACCAAAGGCCCACTACCAGTGCTGCTGCTAGCGAAAGGCCACAAGAAATGCCCAGTACCAGCACTGCCGCAGCATCACCCCCAAATGCCAGCACAGGAACTTCAAATCCCCAACTACCAGCACTGGCACTCTGACGCTACGGGAAAGCCATAGGGATGTTCCTGTGCGTCAGAGGGGGGGGGGTCACCCGGCAACGTCATCGTGTGGCTCCGTCCTCAGTTATAAAATAGGCTGGTCATTACGGCGGGTGCCTCCCATGGAGGCAGATCCGTGGCGGCGTGGGGCTTTTTTTTTTCGGTCCGTCGGAGCGAGAGAAGAAAATGATGAAGGGACTTCGTGGGACACTTTTATTTTTTTTTTTTAATAAAGGACTTGTCCCAAGCCGTGTCTTGTGTTTTTTTTACCATTTTCACACTTTTTTTGTGAAATGGTAGGGGTACATTTTTACCCCGTTTCCATTTCACACAGGGGGGGGCCAGGATCGGGGGCCCCTTGTTAAAGGGGGCTTACAGATTCCATTAAGCCCCCCGCCCGCCCCCCACAACCACCCAGCAAGGGTTGTGGGGATGAGGCCCTTGTCCCCATTAACATGGCACCCTTCCAAAGCACCCTCCTCATGTTGAGGGCATGTGGCCTGATACGGTTCAGGAGGAGGGGCGCTCTCTCATCTCCTTTTTTTTCCTGCAGCCTGCCCGGTTGCGTGCTCAGATAAGGGTCTGGTATGGGTTTTTGGGGGGAACCCCACACCATTTTTCTTTTTTTTTATTTTGGCGCGGGGTTCCCCTGAAGGGTCTGGTAGGGTTTTTGAGGGGGACCCCGACACAATTTTTTTTTTTTTTTTGGTTCTGGGTTCCCCTTTATATTCATACCAGACCCAAAGGGTCTGGTAATTGACTGTAAGGGAATCTCATGCTGTTGTTTTTAATGACTTTTATGTGTATTGCCGGGGCCGACAATTCATTAAAGCTGCGAGTAGTTTTAAATTACTTTTTTTTCCTTTAGATATGTCATGTTGCTCTCGGACTGTTCTAAACATGGGAAACACACGCCACTTTACAGGCATACTATAGACACCCCCCGGGTACGAAATTTAAAGGAATATTTCACTTTTAATGTTTCACTTTAAGCATTTTTAAAATCACTGCTCCCTAAAAAACGTTAGTTTTGAAAACTTTTTTTTGCATTGATACATGTCCCCGGGGGCAGGACCCAGGTACCCAAAAACTTTTTTTGACAATAACTTGCATATAAAACTTTTAAAATTAGCACTTTTGATTTTTCATGTTCGCGTCCCAAAGACTTTAACGGTGTTCGAACAATTTTTTTTCCTGTTCGCATGTTCTGCTGTGAACCGAACAGGGGGGTGTTCGACTCATCCCTAGTCCCTGGTATCCTTTTCAGGCAGGCTAGGAATAAAACAATACAATTCCTAGCAAAATGGCCAAATACGGAGTGACATTTTATAAACTTTGTGAGAGAGTCACAGGATATCTGTATGCTTTTCGCATATACGAAGGAAGAGATTCCCAGCTCCAGCCCCCTGAGTGCCCGGCCTACATGGGCACAACTGGTAAAATTGTATGGGACCTGGCATACCCACTGCTGAAGAAAGGTTACCACATATACCTGGATAACTTCTACACCAGCCTGCTCCTTTTCAAACACCTATACCTCGCTCAAACCCTGTGGAACCTCCAGAAAGAATAGGAAGGGCTTCCCACAAGCCATAGTGAATAAGAAATTGCGAAGGGGAGAAAGAGCAACTTTAAAGTGTAACGAAGTACTGGCCTTGAGGTGGAAGGATACCAGAAATGTGTACATGATGTCCACCAACCATGATGACACTACAGTTGAAGTTTAGAGAAGACGAGGTCCCATTGTAAAGCCAACATGTGTACAAGATTACAATCTGTACATGGGGGGGAGTGTATTTTAACGACCAAATGCTTCAGCCCCATTTATCAATAAGGGGGTCCCGTTTCTGGTACAAAAAAGTAGCACTCTTTTTTAATTAATTTGCCCATTTGTAATGCCTACATAATTCACCACCAAATCCACAGAAAGCCCTGCCCAATTCCTAAAATTCATAAAAGAAGTTGTCACGTCCCTCATCTACCATCAAAGACCCCCCCCCCCCCCAGAAAACCTTTTCTCTGATGCTGTTAGCCGACTTCATGAACGCCACTTCCCAGACAACATTCCATCATCTGAAGCAGGCCGAAGACGCCAAAAAGGATTTTGAGTAGGCAGCAAAAAAGGATTTTGAAGAGATAACAGCTACCATTGTCCCCAGTGTCCCTCCGAACCCAGCCTTTTCATTGGTGAATGCTTCAGACTATATCACACATCCCTAAAATATTAGCCCAAATTCTTAACCATTTCCCCATTTTCATCATCTGTGCTGACCATTTCCCCTGCTTCCTCAAATAACCATGCCACTGCCTTCCACGTGAACTGACCCTGGCCTTTTTTTGACTATGCCTCTGCCAACCGTTTTGACTGCTTCCACGTGAACTGACCCTGGCCTGTTTTATGGACTATGCTTTTGCCTACCGCTTGGACTAAGGTCTCACATGTGAGGGGCTCCAGAAATGTTTTTTTCCGGATGGAGTCCGGAGGCTTCATAGAGATTTGGGTGGGTCGAAGCCTCGACCCCTGTGTCCCTGTGCCCCTGTGATTGCGGCCCTCAGCCTTCTGCTGACTTAATGCCGTGATCCCCCTGCCTGCAGCATAAACTGACCACACCTCTGCCTGATACCTGGACTATGGAAATAATTAGCTGTAGCAAGAGGCAGTATGTTTATGAAGGGCTGGAGAGCGGTACAATACTTAGTGCAGGCAGGTAACGGTGTACCAGGACCAATATTATGGCGGTGCTGGCTGTCTCTGCCTGGACAATGTCTATGGACAAATGCTTTTGCTGTGCTGACGATATCCCTGTGCTGACTATAGACAATATTCCTGCCTGCTTCCTGGATAATTATTAGTGTTGCTAAGCACATCCCTACCTGCTGCCTGCTGCCTGAACCAATTCTCTCCTCTGGGGAAACTACTAAAACCACAGGTAATACTTTTTTTTTACCCTTTCCTCAATAGAATTTATTTCGGAGTGTAATTTTTGGTATGTAAATGCTATATGTTAGAAATATAAGGGCCTTCAGAAATAATAGGTTGTCAGGAAATTAGATGTGTAATTTATGCTTGTAGAACACCTGAAGGGGCTACTTCAATGGTGGGCCTCTGTATGTGGTCAGGCTGTGTAAATGTCTCACACATGTGGTAACGCCATACTCAGAAGGAGTAGCAGAATGTATTTTGGGTGTCATTTTTCCTATGTACATGCCATGTGTTGGAAATATCTTAAAAAATTACAACTTTGTGGGGGAAAAAAAAATGCATTTTATTTTTTTTTCCCACTTTTTCCAAAAACTTCTGGAAAAAAAATGAACCATTCAAATGACTCATTATGCCTCATAGATTATACATTGGGTGTCTGCTTTCCAAAATGGGGTATTTGTACTTTCCTGACTTGTTAGTGTCTCAAGAAATGAAATAGGCCTTCAGTACATCAGGTGTGCTCAATTTTCAATGATTGGCACCATAGCTTGTAGACTCTATAACTTTCACAAAGACCAAATAATATACACTAATATAATTAAGGTTATTTTTACCAAATATATGTAGCCGTATACATTTTGGCCAAAATTTATGAAGAAATATTATAATTTGCTAAATTTTATGACAGAAACAAAGAAAAAGGCATTTTTACACCAAATTTTCGGTATTTTTTTATTTATAGCACAAAAAAAAAATAAAAACACTAGTGATTAAATACCACCAAAAAGAAAGCTCTATTTGTGTGAAAAAAAGGACGCAAATTTCATTTTTTTTTTGTATAATAAATTTTTATTGGAGAAATAACATATAAACAAAACATGGTCACCATGTGTGAAGATAATAAACCGTCGACTACGCAGAGTCGTGGTGTCAACAATAAGACGTGCTTGGGTGAAAAGACATACATAAAGATAGGGGAAAATCGGAAGTTAAAGAAGTTGTTGTGGGTCCTGAATATCAGGGCAACAAAATATTAGCTAGAGGACTGCGTGGGTGAGAAGGGCGGGTGGGGCGTGGGGTCCCATCTATGGGCGCCCCATCTCCGGGGGTGAGCCCGGGGCTGGGACTCCCGCCTAAAAATGCATAAAGCGCGTGGTCCTGAGACCTGCAGCCGGGGCCGGGGAGGGGGGCTCAATGGCCTCCAACATACCACCCCAGACCCCCCGCCAGCCCGTGGAACCCACGGCAATAATAAGTGTCTGGCTGGGACCGCCACCCCCCTAGACAACCCCGATGTCCACTTTCGTGGCCACAGGGCCATAAGACCCCCATCAGCCCACAGTCCAACGTGAGCTCACATATCGTCCACAAAATACAGCAGAGAAAAATAAGTGAAAAGGAGAGGAACAGAGTTAAGATAGGTAAGTCGTAGTTGCTTGACAACTTAAAGGAGGGTGGGTAGTAGAGAGGGAAAAAGAGGGGGGTGGGGGGTAGGGGGAGGGGGGTTAGGTCAGATTACCTGCTTCTTTAGGTTGAGACGTCATCTTCGCCTGCTCCGGGTGCGCCACGTCAAAACGCGAAGTCTAAGGATGTGAACTAGTCACTGCGGTCTCTTGAGGGTGGTGTGGCTGTCCCCCGGGCCCTAGTCTCCCTAAGCACCTTAAGTGAGGGATCTGCCAACTCCAGTAAGGCAATATCTAGGCTAGAGGGAACTTGGTTGGGGTCTGAGGTGTATTCAGCCCAGAGTGCCCAGGTGCTGTGAAATCTATCCTCTAGGCCTTTACAGGTGGCCACCCAGTTTTCAGCCTCTCGGATCTCACCTACTTTACTGTGCCACTCGTCTCGAGTGGGGATTCTGGAAGTCTTCCAATATATTGGGACTAAGCATCTTGCTGCATTCAGCAGGTGTGGCAGCACATTCTTTTTGTAGCGTCTAAGCGGGATCGGGGGTATGTTCAGAAGAAAATGTAGCGGGGAGAACGGGACCTCTATTCACGTTACAGTTTTTATCTGTTCTTGCAGATCTTCCCAGAAGGGCTTAATCAGGGGGCATTCCCACCATATGTGAGTTAACGGTCCCCGGTGACCGCAACCCCTCCAGCACAACTCGGATGTGGAAGGGTAGATGCAAGCTAAATCTGCAGGTACCCTATACCAGCGAGACATTAGTTTAAAATTTGTCTCTTGGGTTTTTGAGTCTATGGAGGATGCGTGGGTGAGGTAGTATAAGTGGGATAACTGCGTCTCTGTTAAAGTTAGTCCTAAATCCTTCTCCCAGCGTCGGATATAGGCGGGCGTAGTTTGGGGGCCGGCTGAGCTCATGAGTTGGTATAGCTCTGAGACCAGGTGTGGCTTTGGTTCCTCTGCAGTAAAAATACGTTCGAATGGGGTGAGGGTCGACTGGTCTCTGATTGTGTGTCTATGCATCTGGAAGAAATGATGTAGCTGCCTGTATTTCCAGAAATTCATCCGTGGGCCCTGTCTTCCTGCTGGTAGTGCTTCGTAACACAGGAGCCTGCCTTCCTTCATGAGCGTACCACAACTGGCGTTCCCATACTCTACCCACGGTTCAAAGAAAGTCATCTGTTCGCCCGGGGGGAACCATAGGAAACCTCCCAATGGAGCCAGCGGGGACATAGGTGGAGCCAGTTTCAGCTGAGGGTTTATCCTGTCCCATATTGACAGCACATGGGCCGTCAGCGGGGAAGTCGTGTCAGACAGCCCCCTATGTTCCCGGTGTAGCCAGGGCGCATATGACAAGTTCCTGCCCACCAGACATTTCTCTAGTGGAACCCAAAGATTCGTGTGAGTATGGAAACGCCAGTCGAATATCTTCTGCAAGGCTATGGCTCGGTAGTACTGTCTAATGTCTGGGACCCCCAAACCACCCCTACATTTTGGGCGCCGTAGTACTTGTAAGGCTATCCGAGGTTTACGTGCGTTCCAAATAAATTCAGACAGTAGACTGGATACTCGGTCGAAGAAGAGTCTAGGCAGGGGGATTGGTAGCATCTGTAGGTAGAAGAGTATGCGCGGTAGGACGTTCATCTTTATTATGTTTACCCTTCCTAGCCACATAAAGGCTGTCTGTGTCCACTGTGAGAGGTCTCTTTTAACCGCGGCAATCAGAGGGGGATAGTTGACGGCATATAAGGTGTCAAAACGATCAGTGAGTTGCACACCCAAGTATCTCAGGGACGACGTAGTCCAAACAAAGGGGAAGGCCGCCTGTAAGTTTGTTGCCATGTGAGGTCTTAAGCAGATGGGGAGAATCTCCGATTTTGAAAGGTTAATTTTAAAATTGGAAAGGGATCCAAAAAGCTGTAACTCCTTCATCAGATTAGGCAGGGAGATCAGAGGTTCCGAGAGGTGGAACAGTACGTCATCGGCATAAGCTGAGAGTTTGTGTTCCGTGTTACCTACTCAAAGGCCTTTAATATCGGGGTTAGCTCGCACTGTGCGGAGAAACGGCTCTAGCACTAGTGCGAACAGAAGGGGGGAAAGTGGACACCCCTGTATCGTGCCGTTTCTGATGGGGAATTGGGCTGAGAGGGTCCCATTCACCTTAACATTGGCGCAGGGTTGATAGTATAAAGCCGCAATTATGGCCAACATTCGCGGGCCTAAGTGTATTGACCGGAGCACTGCTGTCAGGTAGGACCAATCTACCCGGTCAAAGGCCTTTTCGGCGGGTCTGGGCGGTTGCGGGCCCAATGTATGAGGTGTATTGCCCTGAGGGATTTGTCCCTTGCCTCTCTGCCTGTTATAAAGCCCGTTTGGTCCGGGTGGACAATTTGGGGGGATAAGGTGTTTAAAGCCCCATACACACGGTCGGAAAATCCGACCACCTAATCCATCGGATTTGGTCCGACGGATTTAGTCCGACACTGGTGTTGCATACACACGGTCGGACAAAGTTGTCGGAAAATCCGATCATTCTAAACGTGGTGACGTTTGTTGCCTACGACGGGACTACGTAGAGGCTAGTAGCCAATAGCTTTGGTCTTGTAATGTGATCTGAGCATGCGTGGCACTTTGTCCGTCGGAATTCGCTACACACTATCGGATTTGGTGTGATCAGACTTTGTTGTCAAAAAATCTATCCAGCAGGAAATAGGACTTTGTCCGTCAGACAATCCGATGGAAACTGTCCGATGGTGCCTACACACGGTCGGAATTTCCGACAACATTGTCCGATAGGACAGAATCCATCGGAAAATCCGACCGTGTGTATGGGGCTTAAGTCTGTTCGCTAATATTTTTGCCAAAATCTTTATGTTCAAATTAAGAAGAGAAATGGGGCGATAACTCTGAGGGACGATGGGGTCCCTGCCCTCTTTCGGGATCACAGTGATATGGGCCAGAAGGGCCTCTGGGGGATATTCCCCCCTCCTGCTATTGCATTAAAATATTTGCACATAGGAGTAGCTAGCTGGGGTAGAAAAGCTTTGTAGTATGCCTTAGTAAGCCCGTCTGGGCCAGGGCTTTTCCCATTGGGCAAGGAGTCCACCGCAGTCTCGAGCTCAGCCAAGGTTATAGGGAGGTCTAGGGTTGAAGACTGGTCTTCTGGTAGTGTTGGTAGGCCGGCGGCTGTTAAGTAGTCTTGGGTCACTCTCTGTCTAGTTTCTCGTGGAGCGGGAGGAAGGGTAGAGCCTAAGTTATATAACTTGGTGTAATAATCTCTGAATCCTGCTGCTATTTTAGAAGAGTGTACCATCGGTGTCCCTGCGGCAGTGTGTAGTTTATGTATATATGTCTGTGCGTGCCGTTTCCGGAGAGCGCGAGCCAGCATCCGTCCACATTTGTTCCCGTGCTCATAGTATTTATGTGCCAGAAAGCGGAATTGTTTGCGGGTTTGCCGATAAAGCAAACGTAGAAACAATTTCCGCAGTTCTGTCAGTTCTGTCAAGGCCTCCTTGCTCCCGTTAGCTCCTCTGAAGAGCTGAGTGTACCCTTAAGAAATCTGCCCGACGTGCTTTTTTAAGTCTGGAGCCCTGGGAGATCAGTGCTCCTCTGACCACAGCCTTGTGGGCTTCCCAAATCACCCCTTCGCCTAGTTCGTCAGCTGGGTTTTCCCTAAAGTAATGTGTCAGGGTGTCTGTGATCTCCTTCACTGCGACCATGTCATCTAATAGATTATCATTAAGCCTCCATGTCCACTCCCGTCGCATGCCTAATGGCAGGACGAGAGCAATCGTTACTGGGGCGTTGTCAGAGATAGAGATGGTGTCAATGGACGCAGATTGAAGGAGCTCCAGCCCGCCATGATCTACATAGATGTGGTCTATGCGTGTATATACATCGTGTACTTTAGAGTAATAGCTAAAGTCCCGGTCTGATGGGTGAAGAACCCTCCAGCTGTCCACCAAGAGTTGGGATTGGATGGTCTTACGGAAGTGTTTAAGGAATGCGTAAGAATGCGTGGGTCTCGCATGTGATGTATCTAGCATAGGGTCGGGCTTACGTTAAAGTCTCCTCCTAGGATCAGGAGGCCCTCCCTAAAATCTGCTAGGCGGTCGAGAGTGTTGTCTATGAAAGTAAGTTGATCGGTATTAGGAGCGTATATTGTCGCAAACGTGTATATCTGGCCCGCAATATTACCTTTCAGGAACACGTACCTGCCCAGGGGATCCACCTTGTGGTCGGAGGGTTGAAAGGGGCATGTCTTATGTATGCCTATGGCTGTCCCTTTAGATTTAGGTGTCGGGGAAGTGCTAATAAACCATTGATTAAAAAGGTGGGAAGGCAGCTTGGGTAGGGACTTGGGCGTAAAGTGAGTCTCTTGCAGGAAGACCACTTGGGTTTTCAGTCGTTTCAGCTCCCCCCACAGCTTACCTCGTTTATGTGGGGAGCAGAGACCTCGAACGTTGTATGTACTCACCCGTAGAGTAGCCATGGGGGGGTGTGAGGATGGTCCTTATTTGCAGATTGGCAGCACGCCCGGCGCAGACGAGACGACAAAGCTGACCCTGGAGCAGGAGGAGTGGTAAGGGAAGAACAGAGGGGAAGGAGAGGGGAGAGAAGAAAAAAAAAACACATAAGAGATAGGTACAATCAAAAAACATCAGAGTCGTATGGCCTAGGCCATCTGGTCTCGTAAAACAACTAAGGGTTGTGTCCGGGACCCCATCCCCTAGAAGGGGAGGAGATCCAGGCCACAGCCTGAGATCCCAATAAGGATCTATACCCATAAAAAGGAGGGTAACCTACAGGGGGGTACGTGACCCAACCTTGGGAGGAGGGAAGGAGGCCTCCGTCTCCGTCCACCGCATCTAACATGGTAGGAATGAAAGGGGAGGAGAATGGAGGAACACAGGGGACCAGGTATTCCCCTAGCACAAAAAAGGAAAAAAGGGTATAGGGGGAAATATCCTGGAGAAAAACATCTCAGTTTGTGTCTGATGGGTTCCCCAGCAGTTCTGTTCAAAAGTGCTCAGAGCTAGATCTTCCTCATCACAAGAGGAGATGATATCCATCAGGTTCCCGAGGGGGCCTGATCCCTTGAAGAATCAGAGTGGTGACGCCTACGGGTTCGTCTGTGGTTCTGTCGTCTGGCGGGTTGCCATGGCTGTGATGTAGGCAAATTTGTAGGTATGGGGTCCGGGGGGTTCCTCCAGTCGGGAAAATCCACTTGGTCTAGGGAGGTCAGAAAATGTGGGAGATCATCTTTGGTGCGGAGAGTCACGGTTCTTCCTTCCTTGGTGACTTGGAGAGAAAAGGGGAATCCCCACCGATACGACAGGCCTGCGTCCTGAATAGCAGTCAGGAGGGGGCGAAGTGCTCTGCGCTGCATAAGGGTGCGCCTAGAGATGTCCTGGTAGAAAGCTAGTTGTGCACCGTCAAAGTCGAAATAGGGTTTGCCCCTCATTTTCTGCATGATGCGATCTTTTAAAGTGTACTTATGTAGTTTGCAGATTACATCTCTGGGGTTGTTCACATCCTGAGAAGGGGGTTTTAGGGCCCTGTGTGCACGGTCAATTTTGATGGTGGCAGTGTTAGGCAGTCCTAATATTTCTTTAAAGACCCCCTCCAAGGTGGGGATAATGTCCCTGGCACCAGTGGCTTCAGGTAGGCCTCGGATCCTGATATTGGCTCGGCGACTGTGGTTCTCTGTGTCATCTAATTGACAAAGCATGGTCTCGATCTGGCGGTCTTGCATGGCGCATTTGTCCTGCAGCATGGAGATAACAGGGAGGGCGTCCTCAAACTTTTGCTCTAAGGATTCCAATCTGCCTCCTAGGTGCGTCGTGTCCGCTTTGAGTTGGGCAATGTCCTCTTTAAAGGCTCTTTGCACCCTGTCAGCAAAACGCTCAAGGTCCGCTTTGGTGGGTAAGGACATGACATGGCGCCTTATATCCGCGTCAGCCAGGGGGTCAGGGTCGTAAGGGGGTTCCTCTAGGAGTGCGGGGGAGCCCGGTGAGGTCGGGGGAGCTGAGTCACTTACCGACCGTGGGGATGGTATGGGTGATTCAGTCTGTTGTGCTGACCTGGTGGTAGATTGCTGTGCGGCCTTGTGTGCTTTAGGGGCCTTTGCAGCCGGTGCCATCTTGGGGGCCTTGCGGCCTCTTCCACTCTGCCCAGGGAAGAAGGAGTCCAACTGGGCTTGCCGGGGTTTTTCGTTCCGCGGGGGCTGGGAAGATGCCCTGCTCCTTTGGGACATGTCAGGCAGTCGGTGGGGTCTCACTCCTGTAGCGTTGTTTGATACTGCGGTGGAACGGATCTAGGGAGCCCTACGTCTTCACTCCTCCATAGTTCGGCCACTTCCCCCCCCCCCAAAAAAAAGACGTTCAATCAGAGCCCATCATGTCCAACAATTTGCTCTGTGAGAGTAAGAGCACCAGGACTTGTGTCAGTCGGAGTGCGCTTGTGGTTAAAAAAGAAAAAAAAAGGGGGGGCCGCCTTTTAAATGCGTGATTTTGATTTAGCTGAGAGTATGCTTCAGGGCTAACATATGTCCAGGCTTTATTTAGTAACTTTGAGGACTGTGGGTGTAAGAACAGTTCAGCACGCTTGTAAGGGGTATAGCAGCTGCAGCTTTACTGTTGCTGGGTGTAGCAAGATGGCCGACCTGCTGAGAATATAGGGATGGAGCCTTGGTTGCTTCAGTGGCTGATGTGGAGGTCTCTTCCAGTGCTCCTCCGGGCCCCCCCCTCTATTAAAAAAACTGATATAGGGATGTTGTTGTGGGTCTATCTGGAGCAGGAGGGTTGTGGGAGTAAATGGTAGGCCCGAGGTGTAGCAAGATGGCCGCCGCTCACCTGAATACTTGTTGCTGTGCTGTTAGAAGTCCCTTTTCAGCATCCACCTGACAGCCTGGTCGCTGTCCTCTCTGGCTGAGGGAGCTGCCTGTGATGTGTGCTGGTGGGGTACCCCCGTCCCGCAGAGCGCTGTGGGCGAGCGTGGAGGTAGGAGAGGCTTAGTCGGCCGCAAGATGGCGGCGGCCAGGCAGCAGCTGTGCCGGTCAGTCTTTTAATCCCCTATGCTATAGGCACTCACCCTGTTTTGCAGGTCTGTGGGGATGGTGTTGGGGCCTCTGGCCATGCCGGTGGGATAAGCAGCTCACATTCCAGGATGGGCGCAGCAGTGATCCGGGGCTACGTAGGCCGCAAGATGGCGCCGGAGGCTTGTGGAGCAGGCCGCGCCGAGGGCCCAAAGAAGGTATTTGCCGATCCGGCGCTCCGCGGTCGTTGGTGTTAGGGCCTCCGGCCAGGCTGGTGGGAGATGCCGCTAAGGCTCCGGGTCCCTGCAGATGGGCGCAGCGGTGCTCCGGGGCCTCGTAGGCCGCAAAATGGCGCTGGGAGCAGGCCGTGCCGTGGTCCCAAATAACAGTCTGTACCGGTCAGTCTCTCTTGCTGACCGACCGGATCGTCCACGGGGGATACTGGGTGGTAGGACAGGCTGGTAAGGGGGTTAAAGAGCGAGTGATGGCCTAGGATGGCTCTGGATTAGCCCGGTCAGTGAGGAGCTCTGTCTCCACACGTCTTCTCTCTATCGCGGCCGGACACGCCCCCCGCAAATTTAATTTGGGTACAGTGTTGCATGACTGAGTAATTGTCATTCACAGTGTTAGAATGCTGAAAGCTGAAAATTGGTCTGGGCAGGAAAGGGGTGAAAGTGCCCTGTAGGCAAGTGGTTAAAAGTATGACAGCACAAAAAGCTGAAAATTGGCCAGGCAAGTGGTTAATCAAGTCTTGATTTATGTTTCAGGAACCTATATGTACAGTAAACCGGGGACCTTATTCCATCTACCAACACACGCCACATCCTAAACCACACTTCTATTACTGATGAAAGGAAATTTGTCATGAGATAAATAGGGGTTTTAGCTCTGCTGTTCTCCCTGAGAAAGTTTTAACTGCCTAGATGTTTCTGGCTCAATACTTCGGCAGTTATTGGCCTGAAATAAGTATACATCAATGAGATAAGAGAGAGCTATAGCCTTTGTGGAACTACAAGTCCCAACATAATTTTTAACACAATTCTCTGTACACACATAGTAAATGATAAATGATAATTGCAGGGGCAGTAAGGAAAAAAAGGTTTATAATAATTTATTTCAATCAGTGGAGGTTCAGTGGCTATTAAATTATTACAGTTACCCCCCCCCCCCTCCCATAAACCTGGTGGAAAGTTTAACCACTTCAGCCCCGGAAGATTTGGCTGCTCAATGACCAGGCCATTTTTTGCGATTTGACACTGCGTCGCTTTAACTGACAATTTTGTGCTGTTGTGCGGCGCTGTACCCAAACAAAATAGAGCTTTCTTTTAGTGCCATTTGATCATCTCTGCGGTTTTAACTTTTTGCACTATAAACAAAAAAAGAGTGACAATTTTGCAAAAAAACACAATATTTTGTACTTTTTGCTATAATAAATAATTTTCTTTTAAAAAAGCTATTTTTTATGTATTCTTCTACATATTTTTGGTAATAAAAATTGCAATATATTGATTGGTTTGCATAAAAGTTATAGCGTCTACAAAATAGGGGATAGATTTATGGCATTTTTATTATTATTATTTATTTTTTACTAGTAATGGTGGCGATCTATGATTTTTATCGGGACTGCAACATTATGGCAGACACATCAGACACTTTTGACACATTTTTCAAACCATTGACAATTATACAACGATCAGTGCTATAAAAAAAAGCACTGATTACTGTGTAAATGTCACTGGCAGGGAAGGGGTTAACGTTAGGGGGCGATCAAGGGGTTAACTGTGTTCCCTGACTGTGTGTTCTAACTGTGGGGGAGGGGACTGACTATAGGAGATGACAGATTTTAGTTCCTAGCTATTAGGAACTCACAATCTGCCTCTCCTCCCCTCACAGAACACAGATTTGTGTGTTTACACACACACACGTCCCTGTTGTGCCTCTCATGCTGGCGATCACACATGGCCGTCGGTCATTGCGACTGCCGGCCACGAGCATCGGCACCTCCGCAATGCAGCACCTGCTATCCTGCTTAAAGGAGCCGACGTACAGCTACGGGTTTAGGGGTATTATCCATTCACTCTATTCGACCCCTAGTGCTTAATGGGTAGATACTCTGAAACTTTTGATAATAAAAGAGGAATCAGACAGGGATGCCCGTTATCCCCTTTAATTTGTGTGATTGCAGTTGTAACCTTGGCTATTTCAATCAGAACTAATCCTGATATCAGAGGAGTCCTCTGCGGTCCCCAAGAACACAAATGTGCTCTCTTTGCTCATGAATTGCTCCTATTTATCACTTCTCCACTGACATCCACCCCCATAGTGTACCAGCTACTTAGGGACTTCGGCATCATCTCGGGTCTTATGCCGCGTACACACAACCAGACTTTGACAGCAAAGGTCCGACGGAACAAATCCATCGGACAATTTGACCGTGTGTTGGCTCCATCGGACCTTTGCTGTCCAAAAATCTGACGGACTTTAGAAATATAACATGTTTCAAATTTTTCGACCGAACTCCGCCGCACCCAGTTCCTATATAGAAATCCGTTTGTGTGTATGCTAGTCCGATGGGCAGCTATTGGCCACTGGCTATGTACTTCCTTATTCTAGTCTGGTCGTATGTCATCACGTTCAAATCCGTCGGACTGTGGTGTGATTGTGTGTGGCCAAGTCCGTTCATTCGGAAAGTCCTTTGGAACTCCGCCGAAAGTCAGTCGAGAAGACCTTCAGACCTAGTCCGTCAAAAAGTCCGGTTGTGTGTATGTGGCATTTACAGTTAATATATGCAAATCCGTTGCCTTAAACATTTCGGTCCCCACGATTTAGTGGAGCGAATAAAACAACACTTCTGTTTTACATGGTCCGATGACTCTATTTCATAATTGGGAATCGAACTTCCACAGAATATAGGCAATTTATACTCAGTTAACTACCCTCCGATGTTCTGGAAATTGGAGGGTGACTTGCATACATGGTTGAGATGTGGTCTTTCCTGGCTGGGTAGGATAAATCATACAAAGGTATCATGAATGTGTCTCTGATCAAAGAATATGTGAAAATCCTTATGAGGTGGTTTTATGTCCCTTCCAGACTGGCCACAATATATCCAGATTCCTCACCCTTATGTTACAGAGGGTTTAATCTGGTGGGCTCTGTGTTTCATATGTGGTGGTCTTGTCCATGCATTAGAACATACTGGAACAAAATCTTCCATCTCATACAGACAGTGACAGGGGTGGCAGTCCCTCAGGACCCCACAATAGCTCTCTTAGGAGGTAGGGTTGAAAAAGTCTACCAAACGTACGCAAGCCGTAATCTTCTTCATCGTCCTGGGAGCCAAGAATACGCTCGCAGGGGCATGTAAGAAACCATTGATCTCCTTTGTAGCAGCTAAGCAGAAGATATCCTGGATCATGATGCATGAGCAAATAGTGGCTAAGCAAACATTTGGGGCAATTTGGGAACCTTGGGCAGCCTATATCAAAATACCCCTCTGTCCTGGTCTCACAACTCATTAGTAGGAACTTCCTGGTAGAGTTCACCCTCCCCAACCATGATCAGAGAGGTCTGCGCCAATTTTTATACATGGGTGGGTAGTTAGCATTGTAGAGTTGATCGATACTAGTTGTCAGATTGACCCCCCAAGTAAGAGACCGACTTAGGGTCCCATGTGAATGCAAAGTTATTTTTAAGCTGCTCTAATAGGGGTGTGGGGGTAGTAATATTTAGTGTCACAGACTTGTTCATATTTACTCTGAGTCCAGATACCCTGCCAAAGTCATGTAGGAGCTTAATTATATTTGGAGTGGAAATAAGGGGGGGGGGGGGTGATGAATAATAGCAGATCATCCGCAAGTGTTTAATTTGCAATAGCAAAGATAATAGGGGACATCCCTGTCTAGTGCCTCTCTGTATTAAAAAGTGGTTTGATTAGTGACCATGAAGCTTAACTTGGGCTCTAGGGTTTGAGTATAGGGTTCCCAAGATTTGTAGGAAGCGAGGGCCAAACCCCCATCTTTGTAGGACTTCGAATAGATAGACACTCCACTGTGTCAAAAGCTTTTTGTAGGTCCACTGATAACAAGTACCCCTCTTGATGTGGACCACCATCCCACTGTGTCCGTAAAAGGGATATCACATCTACAGCTCCTCTACCTTCCCAGAATGAAGCCGACATGATCCTTGTAAAATGTAGCTACTTATGCATTTTGATAGTCTGTTTGCTAGGATTTTGGTCATTATTTTATATTGTATAAAATATATAAATATTATATATATATAACTTTCTCGTTCCCCAAAATACGTGACTCTACTGGTACACTCATGCAAAATCCGTGCGATTTACTGGCATGAGTGTACCAGTAGAGTCACGTATTTTGGGGAACGAGAAAGTTATAGATTTGGGTGTCAGTTTGGTTACCAGCCTGGGACCCACCTTAACTTTATGGAGGTAAAAGCGAGCCTTGGACCACCGGAGATTCTTTTCCGCTTGGGTAGTTAGGGCTAAGTTTAAGGAAGTACACGTTGATTCCAGCAGGGTATGTGAATTAGAAGTAGGGTTCCGTTTGTGAATTTTGGAGAGTTTTAGAAATTCCTGTTCTAACTTGGTTATATCAGCTCGTCTTTCCTGTTTAAGTTGAGTGGAAATTTGGATAATCTTGCCCTGTATCACCACTTTATCAGCTGCCCAGAATATTTCAGGAGAGACCTCCTCATTATCATTGACCCGAAAGTACTCCCCAATGTCTTTGTCTAGTATGTTACATTGGACTGGGTCACTTAGGAGTGAATAATTATAACGTCATCAAAATCAAAAAACACCCCCCTATTCGGTTTGTAGCAAAACTCACGAACAGGGGAAAAGTTCTAACCCGTTCTTTGTTAAGATGATTCCTAGAATATAACATGTGCCACTTATACACCCACTATAGATAGGTAATGTGGTAATACATACCGACTACCGAATAGGGGGGTGTTCTGCCCATCCCTAATGGGAAGTTTCTCCCTTAGAAAAGAATGAAAGGTTCAGGCACTATGCTGAACCAACATGGGATAGTTCAAAGGGGGAAATGGTTTTCCCATTTATTATCATTAGCAGGTTGTCATTGGTTACTGCATCGGTGCCTGCACAGCAACAGGCGGTGGATTGGTTAAAAGTGGCGGGCGGCTGAAGCCCGCGAATCAAGAGCTAATATAAGGAGGAAGTCCGGCTGTTACCCTCAGACCCCTCAGGACAAGACAGGGACTCGGACGGGATGGAGCGCCGCTCGCCTGAGAGGAGAGAGAGCCTGCTTCGCCACTTGGTAGAGAAGGCGGAGAGCTGCGGGGGCGAGGAGTGGCTTATCCACTGCCTGGAGGAAGGCGGGCTGTCGGCTCCGCCTCATTTGCCGTTAGGTAACATGGAGGCTGAACCTACGCGCATGCGCAGTACGCGCCAGCAACCCGGGAGGAAGAAAAAGAAGATGAGACAAGGGGCTTCTCCACAGCCGAACGGCCAGGAGGGAGCAAGCGGCATTCCTGTCAGGAGCGCGCAGCCTTTACAATACAAGAGAGCTACTCAGCCAGCCTCTGAGGCGGCAGGCAGTGAGCACAGGAGTTCCCCTGTTGGTGAGACTACATGTAAAATGAATATGTCAGATGCTAATACTGATATTGCTGAGTTGAAAGTAATGGTTAATTCTTTATCTGGTTTATTGAAAAATATTGAAGGTGCACACACAGTTGGTGCTTGTGGTAAAAGAAAGGCTGAAGGAGCACAGAATTCTGGTGCATTAAAATATGCTGATATTGGAACTAGTTATATGGGAGCACATACTGATGGTGCTGATTTGTTTACACAAGATGTTTCACTCCAGCAGAGTGCAATGGATGATATTTGCCCAGTATGGCAAAATTTGTCAGAATCCCCTTTAAATAGACATGTACAAAGCAAGAATATCATTTCAAAAGAAACTATTAACAAATCAGCGGTTCCTCGCTTCTCCCATTCTGTAGTGGCAGAGTCCTCATTTAAGGAACCAATGACATGTGACATCTCCCCATTAGGTTTCCATTTAGCCAATTCAGTTAAAGAAAGGATTTGGGGGGGTGATTTCATTGATCTGTTATCATTGTAACCAGCATCTAAAGAATTCCTTTCAAAATCTGAAAGGAGGACTGAGGACCGTACAGAGGAGGATAGGAGGAGGGCCGTTCCTAAAACTTTCCAGAATTGGTTACAAGCATTCTGTATTTATGCTGCAGTTTTAGGGGAACGATTCCCTGAGAAATGTTCAGGTTTGTTTCAACATCTGGACATAGTTTCAGAGGCTTTCCGCCATTTTGGTGGGACAGCATGGTTCACATATGACGAAAACTTCAGACAGAAGCTTTCGGTCCATCCAACTCTTCGTTGGGGATCAAAAGACGTAGGTCTATGGCTGAACCTCATGTTACCACAGAGGCCACAATTTACACCCAGGGCCCCCTCTGCCTTGCAGAATACCTTTCGTAAAGGCTTCTGCTTCGCTTTTAATGAGTTCCAATGCAAGTTTTTGTCAAACTGCAGATACAAGCATGAGTGTTCCTACTGTGGTGGCAACCACCCAGCCTTTAGATGTTTTCATAAGTCTGCAGCAGGTAATGCCACCCCAGTTTCCAGGGACACTAGTGGGAAAAGCCTTGACCCCAGTGAAACTATCAAGAATGCGGCCATGGCTAGAGCTGTACCCAGACCGCTCGATGGCACACCTATTAACTGAAGGTTTTGAAACAGGTTTTTTGGTTCCCTCCTTTTCAGGGGAAGGTTGCAATTTAGTCAAAAATTTACGTTCTGCTTCCTGTCACGTTGTTATTGTTGCAGCTAAAATTAATAAGGAAGTCATGGAAGGGAGGGTTGCTGGTCCCTATCTTCACCCTCCTTTTCAGAATTTTCGTCTTTCTCCTTTGGGATTAGTCCCAAAAAAGGAACAAGGTTGTTTTAGATTGATTCACCACCTGTCATTCCCACAGGAATTTTCACTCAATGATGAAGTTGCAGGTATTGAGGCACCAGTTTCTTATTCATCATTTGATGAAGCGCTAGTTTTGTTACGGCATTTTAAGCAGAATGCCTTATTGGCGAAAGCAGACATTAAATCTGCTTTTCGCCTACTCCCGGTTCACCCCCAAGGTTTTAATTCTTTGGGATTTCATTTCCAGGGTTTTTTTATTTCGATAAGTGCATGCCAATGGGCTTTTCATTATCATGTTTTTATTTTGAGGCTTTTTCTAAGTTTCTTCATTGGGTAGTGGAGTCTCAAATTCCTCTTGGAGGTGTCCTCCATTACCTCGATGATTTTCTTTTTATAGGCCCTGCGGACTCAGACATTTGTTGTAAGGCTTTAAATACATTTTTTCATATATGTGAGGACTTTTCGGTTCCACTTGCCAAAGAAAAAACAGTTTTTCCTACGGAAATTATTGAATTTCTAGGTATAGCTATAGACTCCTCTTTAATGGAATTTAGGTTGCCCATAGACAAACTGCATCGGATGAGAGCTACAATATCATTATTTTTAGGTAAACAAAAGGTTTTTCTTAAAGAGGCTCAGTCCCTGCTGGGACTCTTTGCCTTCGCAGCTAGAGTTATTCCTGTAGCCAGGGTTTTTTCAAGGTGTTTTGCCCTGGCCACTAGAGGCCTTAAAACACCGTTTTCGCACGTTCGGCTATCCAAAAGTATCAAAGAAGATTTGAGGATTTGGGACTCTTTTCTTTGCAACTTTAATGGAGCATTGGTGTGGCAACAAGATTTCATTCAGGATTTTGATCTTGAATTTCTTCACAGATGCGGCAGGTTCTTCTGGTTTTGGCGCTTTTCTAGATGGTCACTGGTGTGCCTCTGAGTGGCATGCCAGTTGGCATCATAAAGACATCTTACATAATATAGTTCTGTTAGAGTTATTCCCAGTAATAGTCTCTTTAGTCATCTGGAAAGAGAAGTTTACGAACAAACGTGTATTACTGCATACGGATAACAAAGGCGTGCTCTTTGCTATCAATATGCTGTCATCCAAATCTGAAATGGTGGTCAAGCTTTTACGTTTTTTTATCTTACATTGTATGAAGTTTAATATTTGGTTAAAAGCAAAGCATATAGCGGGAATACATAATAACATAGCTGATGCCTTATCTCGTTTGCAGTTCAAGAAGTTCCGAGAATTGGCCCCGTCAGCAGACCTATGCAGCACACGTTGCCCGGATTCCCTCTGGGGCTTGATTTGGGACTGATATCTACTTTCTTTAAGAACTCTGTATCCCCAAAGACATGGCAGGCTTATAGCTTAGCCTGGTCTAAATGG
>CM053032.1:159218440-159239134 GCA_028564925.1 Lithobates sylvaticus
TGCCCTCTGTGGATGCTCTTCTCCTTTCTGCAGACTTTGGCATGCACACTTGTACCGGCCAACACCTCCAAAATTATAGAAGCAGTGAGCACCAATGTAATAAGGGGCACAGAACATTGAGCACCAAATTAATAACAGACACAGATAACTAGCCAAGTAAGAAGGTGCTTTCTCCTCATCCCATAGTTCTAATTATTGCACTCTATATGCAATGTTGTATATTACAGCTCTAATTAGTTTCATCTAGAAATTTAGAAACAATCTCTTATTATTTAATGGACTACTCTGCTGTCCCTTCTCTAATGCTGGCTGTTTTCTAATTTTATGTAGTTTGCTGACTACCGGTACTCTATAAACCTTTTTGCCAATTATCTCTGTCCAATCCCTATATTGATTATCCTCCTGCTAGCTATAGCCTGTTAGATAAAGGCCACCAGGCCCAGGCCCTATAATTCAAAATGTAGGTTTCTGGGGGCACCCAAGAAGCACTGCATGTATATAAAACATCCTGGAAAAATAACTGCTATAAAGTGCAGATGTGTAGGAGATTGAAAGAACTACAGACTACTGATCATGCCATACATAGTAGTCACCATATGGCCCTTCCATGACCCCTATTCTACTGAACTGCATTTTTAAAACAACATTTTCCTCGATTTGTGTACTGCAAAGTGCAATTTGTTGTGCAGTCTTTATTATTCAACATGCAGAAGGAATCTGACTTCTTGGAAAGCAGTATTCTTTGTTTCTTTTAAGTGAGAAATTCTGAATCTGACCTCTCAGAATTTGCCGCTTGAAAACAAGGACATGTGGGGGCTTAATAATTTTAATCGTAGAAAGACAATGTCCTTCTATGCATTTATCTATGTATCAAATGTGCAGAGTGAGGGAAAACAGGCGCCACACCGCACTATAAAGATAATTGTTTGTGTGCCCTCTGAGACCAAAACACATTGTGCGATAGTTTATGAGTAGAAAGATTAATGTGCACTGCAGATCATATTACATATATTTCTTTAAGATTTAAATAAAAATGTAGGATGGCTTTATCTACAGGATGTAAAGGTATGTATTGTCAATGAGTTATGCGCATTTTAAGGACATTTTGACAAAGGGGACTACGTTACAATAGAAAAATATTTTGAAGTATAATACAGTATCACTTTTTTTTATAATAAAGTTTTTATTGAAGATATAAAAGGCATAACAGATGAGAGCATAAACGTGGGCGCAGCCGCTGTGATACGCATGTGGATGGAACAATATATATCGGTTCAAGATGAAATACATATGGAATAATATAACATTTAACTCTTGGTAAGAGGCAAATGGTCAATTAAGATTCAGTGTTACTTTGTTCTTCAGAGCGCAACAGAAGGTGTGAAATCTAATCTTTTTTTATAGTGGATCTTGTATCTAGATTCTGGTGAGGGCATCTGAGATGTTAGGATAGAGGGCTGGGATTAAGGGTGTAATGGGGGGGGGGATTTGTCAGGGAGGGTGACCAAAGTGTGTTTAATTGTTTTCTAGTATTATGCTGAAGAGTATGGTGGAAGGGGATGTCCAGAGCAAGCAAGGTCGTTTCAGGTCAAAGCTTATTCGTCCGTCGTGATGAAGTTTAACCAGTAAGACCAGTGTTTGCAAAAATTTGGAGGGGTGTCTTTTGCCTGGTGTATTAGTTCCTTTTTTTTTTTGTATGTGTCTAAACCAGTCTGCTACAGACAGTGTTTCTGGGGAGCGCCATTTATCTGGGATACACATCTTCACCGCATTTACCATATGCATGGCAAGTGAGTGGAAGGTAAGCTCATTTCTGGGTCGAAAGCTGCTGTAGCAAAAATTGCAATGGTGAGTAATCGAGCATGTAAGTGATTATTTGGTTTGTAAGTCGGTGAACCTCTTTCCAGAAAGGTTGCAATTTTGGAGATGTCCAACAGATATGTAAAAGCGATCCCTGCTCCTCCTCGCTTCTCCAACAGTTTGGGGAAAGTGAAGGGTAGATTTTGTGTAAGGGGGGTTCTATACCATCTTGAGAATATTTTGAATGCATTCTCTTGTGCATACACATTAACTGTTCCTTTTCTGTATACATGTATATATATATTTTCCCAGTCTGGGTTTGTTAGATCGATTGATAGTTCTAGTTCCCACTTACGGCTGGCCCAGTTTGATTAGGGGTTTTGGTCTGTAAATAGCATAGCGTATGTATAGGAAATCAAGTGGCATTGGGATTCAGTTTTCAAGAAGAGCGTTTCGAAGGAGGTGAGTTGTCTCGAACAGTCAGGTCGTGGTTTGGGTTTGTCGAGAAAGTGTCTGATTTGTACGTATGTCCAAAAAGGAAATGTGCCATTTGTCGTCAGTGTAGCTAGTTTGGATTGGGGGATGAGGTGGTCTCTTTAAAAGAAAGGTTCTGCTTGGAAGGTGTGGTGTGGCCATGATTCTGTCAGAAATTATGTGGAGGTTCCTGGCGAAAAGTCTGGGTTTTGGCATAGTGGAGTCATGGGGCCTAGTAGCAGAGATATTTTATGTTTGCGGCAAGTTTCACGGAAGCAAATTAATATTGGGTGAATGAATGGGTGATTTTTGCAGTTCAAAGGGGTGTGTTTTGGGGCTATCCATGGGGTTTGGAACAGCGGGAGAGTGGACATGTTTACGTGGACTCTAGCTGTGGTATTAGAGTAAAGTGTGAGTATAAGGTTCAGCATTCGGAAGGGAAGACCAATGGATTTTAATGCTTCCATCATATAGTCACTCTATCGAATGCCTTCTCTGCATCGATGGAAAGAATAAACCTTGGCGATTATAAATTTGGACCCATGTGAATGTTAAGACCTTAATGTATGGTCGCTGCTTCCCTAACTGGAATGAAACCAACTTTGGTCAAACCAACCAGCTGGGTAAGCCAGAGGATAGCATTTTGGCAAGCCACTTAAGCCATCGTCATTGTTTCCTTGATGTATTGTCTTTTGATGGGTCCATATAGTTGTGTAGTTATATAGTTGCGAGTAATAGTTGACAAATTGCTTGGCTATGTCAGGGGATGAATTAATTTTACGTCCTGATGTATCTGTCAGGGAGTGTATAGTTGAGGCAGCTCTCTTAGCTTGTAGGGCTCTAGCTAATAATTTTCTAGCTTTTTGCCATACTCATAGTAAACTTTTTGAGATAGTATATATTTGCGTTTTAGTTGTTTGCCAAGTAATTCCAGAAGTTCAGTCCTGTTTTTTATGAGGGTGTGTAGAGTGTCTGAAGCTTGTGTACGTTTATGTGTACACTCCAGCTTTTGAATTTGGGTGGTAAGTTCCAGGAGATGTTTCTGTTTCTCCCATTTTTGTTTGGCAGCTGCTGCAATGAGGATGCCCCATATCACACATTTGTGGGCTTCCCAGGTAATGACTGGGGAGGTATCAGCGGGTTTGTTTTCCTTGAATTATTGATTGATGAGGAGCTTAACCTCTTCTGCAATAGAGAGGTCTGTACGGTGGGCAATTGTGTACCTCTGGGAACAAGATAGTCATGGAGATGGGGTGGTGATCTGATAGAAACATGGGGTCGATGGATGTACGCTTAAGGAAGGGCAGATCGTTCAGTTAGATAAATAGATAATTGATTCTGGAGTACCTATTGTGTGGGCCTGAAAAAAAGGTGAAGTCTCTGCCGTTGGGGTTTAACGTGCGCCAAGAGTCCTGGAGCAACAGGTCTCGTAGTTGAGATTTAATGGATCGTAGATTGGCATAGGGGAGAAAGGATGTGCCATTAGAGGTGTCTTGGAGAGAGTTCAGGGAGACATTAAAATTGCCTCCTAGGATAAGGGTGCCTTCTTTAAATACGGTAAGTGCTTTAGCTATGGCACGAAAGAAGGTAACCTGGCAGCTATTTGGTGCGTATACATTTGCTAAGGTGATCTTTCTGCCAAGGTATGATCCTTTCAGAAAGAGAAATCTACCGTCTTTGTCAGCTAGAGTGTCAGTGAATTGAAAGGGGCAGTGTTTTGCCAGGAGTATGGAGAAACCTTTTGATTTGGACATTCGGTTGGATGCATGGTATGCAGTTGGATAGTATTGATTCATTAGTTTCAGTATAGAGTCGGTGCGGAAGTGCATTTCCTGCAAGAATATTATGTCAGCTTTGTTCCGTTGCATCGTGAGGAGGAGCTGGGAGCGTCTTTCTAGTATATTTAGTCCTCTTGCATTAAGTGAAATGATTTTGACAAGGAGTTTGTCATCGGTGGGGGAATAGAAGCCATGAATAGTGTGGATTTTGAGAGTACCTCGGACAGTAAAAGTAAGCCTCTTACAACCGTTGTTAGTTAGGTCTCGAGAGCTGTGGCAAGGAGGCAGACAGGGATCGGGTTGGAGTTTAGGCTTTCAGAGGATATTGGGATGGGGAAAGGGGATAATGGGTATGAAGGGAGTCAATCTAGTGGTGGGAAAGGGGAGTGGGAAGTCTAGGAGTAAAATGGAAAGTGCAGGAGAAGGTATAGTCCGGCGACAGGCGAGAGCTTGCTCACTTGCCTGAGTGTGGAATATACCTCTTGTGGGAGGTTGGTTTGTCGAGGAAGAAAGATTAAACCTAGGTACTCCATCAGACCATTTGCCATATTGGTAAGTTTGTAGGCGGGTGAGGAAAAAGGTTGCTCTAGGGGTATGTGTAGTTGTGTCATGTTAGCGGGCTTGGAGCTAGGTGTTGTGAGATTGGTGGGAATGTTGTGGGAGGATTGCTTCCATAGAGGCTATTGTCTCATAGGTTAGTTAGGGGGACTGTCTGTGTTAAGATGCAGAACGTATGCCTATACTGTAACATTTTTCTCTAGACTGAGCATCTTAAGCTTATAGTTACTAAAACAAAAACAAAAACAAGACAGGACAAATGCCCATGTTAACCAATACTTTTTTGCGACCCAGTAGGATAAGACCATAATTAAAAGATGAACAGAAAAAATTGTGAACACCTTAACAGGATAACAAGTATGGATTAGAAAGTACCTGGTGAGGCCTATAGCTTTTATGGTTTGCATCGTCAGAACGTAGCAGGGGAGTGTTCATAGCATAGGACTCTGGTTGTTGGCAGGTTGGTGAGTGGTTGTATGATCATGGCAATCATTTTTTAAGTATGGGGGAGTAGTGTGTAGGGTGGGTTCTGTCATTTGCTGGATGGAATGTTCTATTGGTGGACTACTGCAACTGGGTAGTCTAAGGGTCTTTGAGAGCTTGATCAGTCAGAAGTATGGCAAGAGCACCTATTTGTAGTGTTATTGGTGGCCCAGTATAGCTGGTCACCCTATTGTGGCGTTACCCTGCTGGGGGTGTTGGTTGGCTGATGTTCTGACCACAGGATGTCATATATAGCGTGGCTCTCTCGGAATGCCCTTGAAAATGCTGGGTTATCTAGCCGGAGGGCAAGGAGTATTTAATTTATTCATTAAGTGGTCGTTTTTTACTGGAGCTAATATCTAGACCTTGTATATTCAATAAGACAGTGTCATTTCACATTCTACAAGCTGCTGTCGGTCGGGTAGTTAAGGGTTACATCTCTGAGATGCATGTTGCGTTTGGAGTGCCATGCGTAGTAGATCCCGTGTATATTGCTTGCATTTGATTGCCATTCGCAGTGTTTTAAACATAAATTGCTACTGTTTGAGAAAGTTTAGGTGGAGGACAGACAGTGGCATTAGGTGGCCCCCAGGGCAGAGTTTGAGCTAAGATTCAAGCTACACCCAGACCAATATAACTTGGGATGCAATTCAGACACTGTTGTAGCCTAAATGCAGAGCAATATATCCAGTTACCAGCATTAAACAGTGAGAGCGGCATGCATTTAAAGATTGAGGATGTGTATTAGCACATGTTATATTCTAGGAATCATCTTAACAAAAAAACGGGTTCGAACTTTTCCCCTGTTCGTGAGTTTTGCTACAAACCGAATAGGGGGGTGTTTTTTGATTTTGATGACGTCATAATTATTCACTCCTAAGTGACCCAGTCCAATGTAACATACTAGACAAAGACATTGGGGAGTACTTTCGGGTCAATGATAATGGGGAGGTCTCTCCTGAAATATTCTGGGCAGCTGATAAAGTGGTGATACAGGGCAAGATTATCCAAATTTCCACTCAACTTAAACAGGAAGACGAGCTGATATAACCAAGTTAGAACAGGAATATCTAAAACTCTCCAAAATTCACAAACGGAACCCTACTTCTAATTCACATACCCTGCTGGAATCAACGTGTACTTCCTTAAACTTAGCCCTAACTACCCAAGCGGAAAAGAATCTCGGTGGTCCAAGGCTCACTTTTTACCTCCATAAAGTTAAGGTGGGTCCAGCTGGTAACCAAACTGACACCCAAATCTATAACTTTCTCGTTCCCCAAAATACGTGACTCTACTGGTACACTCACGCAAAATCCGTGCGATCGGATTATGATCGCATTTCAGGGTTTTTATGCTATACTATATATAGCGAGTGATGTCTCTCCATCAAATCTACTTCCTAAATTCCTAGATGAAGTTCCTCTGCCTAAATCGAAACAGGAACACATGTCAATTCTAGAAAAAAACATTACAGAATTGGAAGTACTTGGGGTTATTAAGAACCTCAAGCGGTCTCTGCTCCAGGCCCAGATGGATTCTCATCATGTTATTATAATATATTTATATATATATATATATATATAATTATTTTATATAATATAAAATAATGACCAAAATCCTAGCAAACAGACTATCAAAATGCATAAGTAGCTACATTTTACAAGGATCATGTCGGCTTCATTGTGGGAAGGTAGAGGAGCTGTAGATGTGATATCCCTTTTATGGACACAGTGGGATGGTGGTCCACATCAAGAGGGGTACTTGTTATCAGTGGACCTACAAAAAAGCTTTTGACACAGTGGAGTGGCCCTATCTATTCGAAGTCCTACAAAGATGGGGGTTTGGCCCTCGCTTCCTACAAATCTTGGGAACCCTATACTCAAACCCTAGAGCCCAAGTTAAGCTTCATGGTCACTAATCAAACCACTTTTTAATACAGAGAGGCACTAGACAGGGATGTCCCCTATTATCTTTGCTATGCAAATTAAACACTTGCTATTGCAATTAGGAATCATCCGGATATACATGTCGTTACCTGTGGCTCTCGGGTCCACAAATGTGCCCTATTTGTGGATGATCTGCTATTATTCATCACCCCCCCCCCCCTTTTTCCACTCCAAATATAATTAAGCTCCTACATGACTTTGGCAGGGTATCTGGACTCAGAGTAAATATGAACAAGTCTGTGACACTAATGTTACTACCCCCACACCCCTATTAGAGCAGCTTAAAAATAACTTTGCATTCACATGGGACCCTAAGTCGGTCTCTTACTTGGGGGGTCAATATGACAACTAGTATCGATCAACTCTACAATG
This sequence comes from Lithobates sylvaticus, assembly GCA_028564925.1. Classification (NCBI taxonomy): domain Eukaryota; kingdom Metazoa; phylum Chordata; class Amphibia; order Anura; family Ranidae; genus Lithobates; species Lithobates sylvaticus. The sequence goes on from CM053032.1 coordinate 159,225,852, forward strand.
CTAACTACCCACCCATGTATAAAAATTGGCGCAGACCTCTCTGATTGGAGGAAGGGGGTCTTTCATGGTTGGGGAGGGTGAACTCTACCAGGAAGTTCCTACTAATGAGTTGTGAGACCAGGACAGAGGGGTATTTTGATATAGGCTGCCCAAGGTTCCCAAATTTCTCCAAATGTTTGCTTAGCCACTATTTGTTCATGCATCATGATCCAGGATATCTTCTGCTTAGCTGCTACAAAGGAGATCAATGGTTTCTTACATGCCCCTGCGAGCGTATTCTTGGCTCCCAGGACGATGAAGAAGATTACGGCTTGCGTATGTTTGGTAGACTTTTTCAACCTTACCTCCTAAGAGAGCTATTGTGGGGTCCTGAGGGACTGCCACCCCTGTCACTGTCTGTATGAGATGGAAGATTTTGTTCCAGTATGTTCTAATGCATGGACAAGACCACCACATATGAAACACAGAGCCCACCAATTAAACCTCTGTAACATAAGGGTGAGGAATCTGGATATATTGTGGCCAGTCTGGAAGGGACATAAAACCATCTCATAAGGATTTTCACATATTCTTTGATCAGAGACACATTCATGATACCTTTGTATGATCGTTGGAACGATTGGAACTAACGATTCTGGTCCCACAAAATCTCCACATCAGACTCCCAGGCTCAGGCATAAGATGGTTTGTCATCTCTGTTTGCCAGTAAGGAATAAATAATTGAGATGCCTTCCCTCTTATTCATGATATTGGATCACCATTGTTTGTAAATTGTGGCTTTGGGGGGTTCAGGTTTGTCAAGCCAAATAGAATGAAGGAAAGGCCTAATTTGGGAGAATCAAAATTTCACTGAAGGGGTCATATTAGGTTTGCTTATCTAAGGGAGATAGGTCCCATTGAGTAAAAAAAAGTGGCCTATTGGGAATAGACCTTTATTGAGCCACAACGGAAAGCTTGTATATTCATGCCGTAAAAAATGACTGGTTATGGAACAGGTGTGATAGTGGTCTTCTGTAGGAAAGTATGTTTGTGTATGTATCACACAAGGCAAAGGAATGGGATAAGGTGGGGAAGGATTGAGGGTCTCGATGTGGGGTTGCACCATAGCAGGAAATCAATTGTATTAAGGGGAACCGCTTGCCTTTCCATAGAGACCCAATCAGGTTGGGATCCTCCAGCATATACAGTCCTTGCAAAAGTATCACCCTACTTGCTTTTTTACCTGTTTGGTATATTGACACCTGAATTCAAGGGTTTTAAGCTGAAATTTATATGTGATGGATCCAGATCACAATAGTCCTAAGTATGGTGAAGTAAAAATTTAGAAACATATACATAAAACAATTTTTCAGAGATAAAAAAATGATAAGTGCATTGTGTATGTAAATTCACCCCCTTTGTTAAACCCATAAAACTCTGGTGAACCAATTACCTTCAGAAGTCACATGTCCACCTGTGTTATCTAATGTCACATAACTGTCATTACTTAAACACACCTTTTTAAAGGCCCCAAAGCTCAACTCCTAAGCAAGAGCTGCAATGAAAACCATATACTGAATATACTCCAGTAAATGCCGACCCCCCGAAATACAAGCCGAGGAGGGCACTTATTTTTAACCAACAAAAAACCTGGGAAAACGTTTATATTGACTCGAGTAGAAGCCCTAGGGGTGAGAAGATGCGCACAGCTACAGTAAGTGGAAAAGATGATTCAACGATGCCCCATTTGCTGCCTCTCTGTGCCCATTTGAAGCCATAGGTCCCAGTTGAACTTCAAAACTTGGTTGGTAAGGGTTCCTTGTAGCTGGAACCCAATGGGTTCCCGAAATATGCAGTGCTAGGATGACACCCATCTTTACGATTTGTTGGGGCCCTGCTAATCTCGGGGCACACTTGTGCTAGGAATAACAACATGTTGGTGTGCAAACCCAGTGGAATTAGCACTACCACATGTCCAAAAGAGATAGGGGGGCCCCATAGTCGCGTCACAAAAGGTCATGCGACCTTTTCTGCAGCAGAGAAAGGACATTTTCCGAACCGACTTTGCGGGCCCCTTTTCTTGGGGCCATCTTTAGTGCTAGGAACCCCCCCACATTTTGGTTTGTTGTAGGGCTAGGTTCCCTGGGGGTGGCTCGCCCATACCTGGGTTCCTAACACCACAGTGACCCAGAGTAGACGGGGTCCCAAATTTGCGTTGGGAAAATATTCATTTTCTGCTACAGAAGAAAAGTTGGTCGACAACCTCCAGTATAAGCCGAGGGGGGCACGTTCAGCAACAAAAAAATGTGCTGAAAAAAACTTTCGGGCTTATATACTCGAATATATCAGTACATAAAACTATTGTCAGAATAATATAAAAAATGATAAATTGTCTTGTGTGTTTGTTATGAAGCCCATAAAAGCCTTGGTGCAACCGATTACTTCAGAAGTCACCATAATTAGTGAAATGATGTCCACCTGTGTGAAAATCTAGTGTGTCACTGATCTGTCAATTACATAGACACACATTTTTGGAAGGCCCAGAGGCTTTGCAACTCCTAAAACAAGAGGCACCACTATCCTACTTGGCCATGAAGACCAAAGGGGAACTCTCCAACATGTAAAGGGACAATATTGTTGAGGAAGTACAAGTCAGAGTTTGGTTATAAGGAAAATATCCAAAATCTTTGATGATCCTAGGAGTCACCATCAAAATCTATCAGAACCATATGGAAAATGAACTTGGCACAACAGCAAACTTGCCAAGAGACGGCCGCACACAAAAACTCAAGGAGCGGCCATGGATGGGCATTAATCAAGAGAGGCAGCACAGAGACCTAAGGTAACCATGGAGGAAGCTTTAGAGTTCCTCTGCAAGAGACCTGAGAGTAATCTGTACATGACGGCAATAAGCCGTAAGCTCCATAAGTTGCTTTAAAGCAGAGTTTGCAAAAAGGCATGGGAGACTCCCAAAAATGTATAGAGGAAGAGTGCTCTGGTCTGATTAACTAAAAATTTACTTTGTGTCCAGCAAAGAAAACGCTATGTCTGGGGCAAACCCAACATTCACATCCACCCAAAAACACCAGCCCCACAGTGACAAGCAGTGTTGGTCATCTTACTTTAAAAAAGTAATTAGTTACATTACAAATTACTTCTCCCAAAAAGTAATTGAGTTAGTAACTCAGTTACTACATTGGAAAAGTAATTAGTTACTCAGCAAAGTAACTGACTTTTTTTTTAATATTCTTAGGGGGGGTCTAGTTATTACTGTAAGCAAGGGGCGCGTTCCCCCCTGCACCTTCTTTCCCCCCAACACATAGTCTATTTGTCCCCCCCCACCATATCGGTTCCCCCACACACATATATCTGTTCCCCACTTAGATCTGTACCCCACTACAACGTCTGTCCCCCCCACCCCCCCCACACACATATATCTGTTCCCCCTCTGTACCCCACTACCACGTCTGTCCCCCCCCCCTGTCCCCCCCCCCCCCCCCCCCCCCCGTCCACACACATACATATACCCCCCCCCGCCCCTCCCCCCCCCCTCCCCCCCCCCCCCCTCCCCCCCCCTCCCCCCACTTACTGTCCCCCCCCCCCCCTCCCCCGTCCCCCTCCCCCCCCCCCCCCCGTCCCCCCCCACCCACTCCCCCCCCGCCTCTGTACCCCACTACACGTCTGTCCCCCCCACACACATATATCTGTTCCCCTTCTGTACCCCACAGTCCACCCCCCCCCCCCCCCCCCCCCCGCCCCTCTCCCCCCCCCCCCCCTCCCCCCCCCCGTCCCCCCCCACCCGGCCCCGTCCCCCCCCCCCCCCCCCCCGCCCCCCCTCCTCCCCCCCCTCCCCCCTCCCCCCCCTCCCCTCCCCCTCCCCCCTCCCCCACACCCCCCCCTCCCCTCTCCCCCCCCCCTCCCCCCCCCCCCGATCACCCCTTTCCCCCCCTGTCCCCACTACCCCCCCCCCTGTCCCCCCCACCCCCCCCCCCCCCCCCCCGTCTGTTCCCCCCTCTGTACCCCCCCCCCCCCCCCCCACTCCCCCCCCCCCTCCCCCCCACGTCCCCCCCACCTCCCCCCCCCCCATCTGTCCCCCCCTGTCCCCCCCTCCCCCCCCCCACCCCCCCCCCTCACACCCCCCCCCTCCCCCCCCACCCCCCCCCCCCCCCTGTCCCCCACGCCCCCCCCTATATCTGTTCCCCCTGTACCCCACTACACCACCCCCCCCTGTCTGTCCCCCCCCACACACATATATCTGTTCCCCCTCTGTACCCCCCCCCACAAACTACACTGTTCCCCCTGTCCCCCCCCCACCACACACCCTATATCTGTTCCCCTCTGTACCCACACCCCCCTCCCCCCCCCCACCGTACATCTGTTCCCCCCTTCTCCCCCCCCCCCCCCCCCCCTCCCCCCCCGTCCCCCCCCTCCCCCCTCTGTCGCCCCCCCCCCTTTCTGTCCCCCGTCCCCCCCCCCCCCCCCCCCCCCCCCCCACCCCCCCCCCACAAAATCAGAATAAAAAATGTGGTTTATAGTGTGCAGGGAAAAAGATTTAAAAATAAATTATTTCGGGAAAAAAATAAATAATATTTTTTATGTTACCCCACTGTAATCTGCCCCCCCAAACTCACGGATTGGATCGGTGCAGAGTCCACGGATCGGATCATTTATCCGGATCAGCAAAAATAAGAATTGGCAAAATCACACTTAAAAATCTCACCACCACTAAAGCCAAAACCAATATTAATATATCCACGTCATCTCCCCTCCCCCAACTGTAATAATGTCTGAGTATAAGCTGGGAACGCTTGGGTATCTGCCAAGCATGGCTGGGTATTACGCGCGAGTAGGGCTGAGTTATTGGCGGGGTGTTGCAAAGGCGTGTGGCGGGGTATGGCCAGGGTGTTTGCAGGGGTGGGTAGTTGCAGTATTGGCAGGGGTGTTGCAGATGTATTGCGCAGTATTGGCAGGGTGTTGCAGAGTATTGCGCAGTATTGGCAGGGTGTTGCAGAGTATTGCGCAGTATTGGCAGGGTGTTGCAGAGTATTTTTTGCGCAGTATGCTGGCAGGGTGTTGCAGAGTATTGCGCAGTTATTGGCAGGGTGTTGCAGAGTATTGCGCAGTATTGGCAGGAGGGTGTTTGCAGAGTATTGCGCAAGTATTTGGCAGGGTGTTGTGTGCAGAGTATTGCGCAGTATTGGCAGTCTTGGCAGGGTGTTGCAGAGTATTGTTGCAGAGTATTGCGCAGTATTGGCAGGGTGTTTGCAGAGTATTGCGCAGTAGTGGCACTGGGTGTGTGTGCAGAGTATTGCGCAGTATTGGCAGGGTGTTGCAGAGTATTGCGCAGTATTGGCAGGGTGCAGTGTATTGCAGCAGTATGGCAGGATTGGCAGGGTGTTGGGCAGATGTAGAGTTGCGCAGTATGGGCAGGGTGTTGCAGAGTATTGCGCAGTATTGGCAGGGTGTTGCAGAGTATTTGAGCGGTGGCAGGAGTGTTGCAGTGTTATTGGCAGGTGTTGGCAGAGTATTGCGCAGTATTGGCAGGGTGTTGCAGAGTATTGCGCAGTATTGGCAGGGGTGTTGCAGAGTATTGCGCAGTATTGGCAGGTGTTGCAGAGTATTGCGCAGTATTGGCAGGGTGTTGCAGAGTATTGCGCAGTAGGGTGTGGCAGGGGGTTATTGGCAGGGTGTTGCAGAGTATTGCGCAGTATTGGCAGGGTGTTGCAGAGTATTGCGCAGTATTTTGGCAGGGTTTAGCAGAGTATTGGCAGTATTGGCAGGGTGTTGCAGAGTATTGCGCAGTATTGGCAGGGTGTTGCAGAGTATTGCGCAGTATTGGCAGGGTGTGGCAGAGTATTGCGCAGTATTGGCAGGGTTGTTGCAGAGTATTGCGCAGTATTGGCAGGGTGTTGCAGAGTATTGCGCAGTATTGGCAGTGTGTTGCAGAGTATTGCGCAGTATTGGCAGGGTGTGATGCAGAGTATTTGCGCAGTATTGGCAGGGTGTTGCTGAGTATTGCGCAGTAATGGCAGGGTGTTTGCAGAGTATTGCGCAGTATTGGCAGGGTGTTGCAGAGTATTGCGCAGTATTGGCAGGGTGTTGCAGAGTATTTGCGCAGTATTGGCAGGGTGTTGCAGAGTATTGCGCAGTATTGGCAGGGTGTTGCAGAGTATTGCGCAGTATTGGGCAGGGTGTTGCAGAGTATTGCGCAGTATTGGCAGGGTGTTGCAGAGTATTGCGCTAGTATTGGCAGGGTGTTGCTAGTTAGTATTGCGCTGTATTGTTGCAGAGTATTGCGCAGTATTGGCAGGGTGTTGCAGAGTAGCTGGAAGGGTATGGTGTTTTCCAGGGTATGCGCTGGACATGGTGTTGCATAGTGCGCATCTCTCCCCAGGGATGGCTGCCTGCCATGTTCAGATCTGTACAATCTGAGGGGAGACCAGGTCATCTTGGAACGCCGGTTTGTTTTGTTTACAAATGATCTCTCCGTCATTTGACGGAGAATACATCTGTAAGCACATTGAGGGGAGACACAGCGTATCTTGACGCCGGTTTGTTTACAAAGTGTCGGTCTCCAGTCTTTGACGGGAGCAAATCACATTAGTAAACTGGCCGATCTTGGTGCACCCCGTCAGGGCCCGCTCGCCTTCCGGACACCTTAGGCCGAAGCCGCGGCCTCTTCCTAAGGACGAACTGGCAGCGGACGGACATCCGCGATTGCGGCGGAGCGATTGCGATCGGGTAATTTTCCTGGTAACGCCGCACCCAGTACTGGGATCGGCGTTATCCTGGCGAGGGGAAGTGTTTTCATGTTTGATTACACGTTAACCCTCTTATAAGTAACTGGCGTTCCCGTAACACCTATGACTTTTAAAGGACGTTAGTGCCATCACTATTCACAAGCGCAAACAATCCAACTTGAAGGAGCGGGACAGTTTTGCAAGGAGGAATTGGCAAAAATCCCACTGGTAAGATGTGGCAAAGCTCATAGAGACTATCTAAAAGCGCTTGGAGCTGGTGATAGCTGCTAAAGGTGGCTCTACCAAGTAATGACTTTAGGGGTGAATAGTTATGCACATTTACTTTTTTGTTATTTTGTCCTATTTGTTGTTTGCTTCACAATAAAAAAAAACATCTTTAAAGTTGTGGGCATGTTCAGTAAATTAAATGATGCAAATCCTCAAAACCCCCAATCCATGTAATTCCAGGTTGGGTGGCAACAAAACAAGAAAAAATGCCAAGGAGGGTGAATACTTTTACAAGGCACGTTACAATGGAAAATTGCACTAATTGTGCGGCTTGGTAGTACGCCAAAGATTAGGGAGTCTACCTTGTGTTTTCAGCTGAAAGAGGACTTCTTCAGCACAACGGTAACTCTTGTTCCCCAGACAAAGTGGGGTGATTTGTGATTGGACTTTCATAAGCAGCTGTTTCTTTATAGGTATAGAGAGGGACCTAAAGAGGTATAATAGACTCGGTAACATGTCATTTTGATGGCATTTATCCTACCCAGCCAGGAAAGACCACATCTCAACCATGTATGCAAGTCTACCTCCAATTTCCAGAACATCGGAGGGTAGTTAACTGAGTATAAATTGCCTATATTCTGTGGAAGTTCGATTTCCAAGTATGAAATAGAGTCATCGGACCATGTAAAACAGAAGTGTTGTTTTATTCGCTCCACTAAATCGTGGGGACCAAAATGTTTAAGGCAACGGATTTGCATTATTAACTGTAATGCCGCATACACACGACCGGACTTTTTGACGGGACTAGGTCTGAGGTCTTCTCGACTGACTTTCGGCGGAGTTCCAAAGGACTTTCCGAATGAACGGACTTGGCCACACACAATCACACACGTCCGACGGATTTGAACGTGATGACGTACGACCAGACTAGAATATAAGGAAGTAACATAGCCAGTGGCCAATAGCTGCCCATCGGACTAGCATACACACAAACAGATTTCTATATAGGAACTGGGTGCGGCGGAGTTCGGTCGAAAAATTGAAACATGTTATATTTCTAAAGTCCGTCAGATTTTTGGACAGCAAAGGTCCGGTGGAGCCAACACCGACGTCGAACTGTCATCTGATATCAGGATTAGTTCTGATTGAAATAGCCAAGGTTACAACTGCAATCACACAAATTAAAGGGGATAACGGGCATTCCTGTCTGATTCCTCTTTTATTATCAAAAGTTTCAGAGTATCTGCCCATTAAGCACTAGGGGTCGAATAGAGTGAATGGATAATACCCCTAAACCCGTAGCTGTACGTCGGCTCCTTTAAGCAGGATAGCAGGCACTGCATTGCGGAGGTGCCGATGCTCGTGGCCGGCAGTCGCGATGACCGACGGCCATGTGTGATCGCCAGCATGAGAGGCACAACAGGGATGTGTGTGTGTGTAAACACACAAATCCGTGTTCTGTGAGGGGAGGAGAGGCAGATTGTGAGTTCCTAATAGCTAGGAACTACTATCTGTCATCTCCTATAGTCAGTCCCCTCCCCCCACAGTTAGAACACACAGTTAACCCCTTGATCGCCCCCTAACGTTAACCCCTTCCCTGCCAGTGACATTTACACAGTAATCAGTGCTTTTTTTATAGCACTGATCGTTGTATAATTGTCAATGGTTTAAAAAATGTGTCAAAAGTGTCCGATGTGTCTGCCATAATGTTGCAGTCCCGATAAAAATCATAGATCGCCACCATTACTAGTAAAAAATAATATAAATATAATAAAAATGCCAGAAATCTATCCCCTATTTTGTAGACGCTATAACTTTTATGCAAACCAATCAACATATTGCAATTTTTATTACCAAAAATATGTAGAAGAATACATAAAAAAATTGCTTTTTTAAAAGAAAATGGGGATATTTATTATAGCAAAAAGTACAAAATATTGTGTTTTTTGCAAAATTGTCACTTTTTTTTGTTTATAGCGCAAAAAGTTAAAACCACAGAGATGATCAAATGGCACTAAAAGAAAGCTCTATTTTGTTTGGGTACAGCGCCGCACGACAGCACAAAATTGTCAGTTAAAGCGACGCAGTGTCATATCGCAAAAAAATGGCCCCGGTCATTGAGCAGCCAAATCTTCGGGGCTGAAGTGGTTAAACTTTCCACCAGGTTTATGGGGGGGGGGGGGGTAACTGTAATAATTTAATAGCCACTGAACCTCGACTGATTGAAATAAATTATTATAAACCTTTTTTTCCTTACTGCCCCTGCAATTATCATTTATCATTTACTATGTGTGTACAGAGAATTGTGTTAAAAATTATGTTGGGACTTGTAGTTCCACAAAGGCTATAGTTCTCTCTTATCTCATTGATGTATACTTATTTCAGGCCAATAACTGCCAAAGTATTGAGCCAGAAACATCTAGGCAGTTAAAACTTTCTCAGGGAGAACAGCAGAGCTAAAACCCCTATTTATCTCATGACAAATTTCCTTTCATCAGTAATAGAAGTGTGGTTTAGGATGTGGCGTGTGTTGGTAGATGGAATAAGGTGCCCGGTTTACTGTACATATAGGTTCCTGAAACATAAATCAAGACTTGATTAACCACTTGCCTGGCCAATTTTCAGCTTTTTGTGCTGTCATACTTTTAACCACTTGCCTACAGGGCACTTTCACCCCTTTCCTGCCCAGACCAATTTTCAGCTTTCAGCATTCTTACACTGTGAATGACAATTACTCAGTCATGCAACACTGTAACCAAATGAAATTTGCGGGGGGCGTGTCCGGCCGCGATAGAGAGAAGACTTGTGGAGACAGAGCTCCTCACTGACCGGGCTAATCCAGAGCCATCCTAGGCCATCACTCGCTCTTTAACCCCCTTACCAGCCTGTCCTACCACCCAGTATCCCCCGTGGACGATCCGGTCGGTCAGCAAGAGAGACTGACCGGTACAGACTCTTATTTGGGACCACGGCGTGGCCTGCTCCCGGCGTCATTTTGCGGCCTACGAGGCCCCGGATCACCGCTGCGCCCATCTGCAGGGACCCGGAGCCTGAGCGGCATCTCCCACCAGCCTAGCTGGAGGCCCTAACACCAACGACCACGGAGCGCCGGATTGGCAAATACCTTCTTTGGGCCCTCGGCGCGGCCTGCTCCACAAGCCTCCGGGCGCCATCTTGCGGCCTACGTAGCCCCGGATCACTGCTGCGCCCATCCTGGAACGTGAGCTGCTTATCCCACCGGCATGGCCAGAGGCCCCAACACCATCCCCACAGACCTGCAAAACGGTGAGTGCCTATAGCATAGGAGATTAAAAGACTGACCGCCACAGCTGCTGCCTGGCCGCCGCCATCTTGAGGCCGACTTAGCCTCCCCTACCTCCACGCTCGCCCACAGCGCTCTGCGGGACGGGGGTACCCCACCAGCACACATCACAGGCAGCTCCCTCAGCCAGAGAGGACAGCGACCAGGCTGTCAGGTGGATGCTGAAAAGGGACTTCTAACTAACAGCACAGCAACAAGTATTCAGGTGAGCGTCGGCCATCTTGCTACACCTCGGGCCTACCATTTACTCCCACAACCCTCCTGCTCCAGATAGACCCACAACAACATCCCTATATCAGTTTTTTTAATAGAGGGGGGGCCTGGAGGAGCACTGGAAGAGACCTCCACATCAGCCACTGAAGCAACCAAGGCTCCATCCCTATATTCTCAGCAGGTCGGGCATCTTGCTACACCCAGCAACAGTAAAGCTGCAGCTGCTATACCCCTTACAAGCGTGCTGAACTGTTCTTACACCCACAAAGTCCTCAAAGTTACTAAATAAAGCCTGGACATATGTTAGCCCTGAAGCATACTCTCAGCTAAATCAAAATCACGCATTTAAAAGGCGGCCCCCCCTTTTTTTTTCTTTTTTTAACCACAAGCGCACTCCGACTGACACAAGTCCTGGTGCTCTTACTCTCACAGAGCAAATTGTTGGACATGATGAGCTCTGATTGAACGTCTTTTTTTTGGGGGGGGGAGTGGCCTAACTATGGAGGAGTGAAGACGTAGGCCTCCCTAGATCCGTCCCACCGCAGTATCAAACAACGCTACAGGAGTGAGACCCCACCGACTGCCTGACATGTCCCAAAGGAGCAGGGCATCTTCCCAGCCCTCGCGGAAAGAAAAACCCTGGCAAGCCCAGTTGGACTCCTTCTTCCCTGGGCAGAGTGGAAGAGGCCGCGAGGCCCCCAAGATGGCACCGGCTGCAAAGGCCCCTAAAGCACACAAGGCCGCACAGCACTCTACCACCAGGTCAGCACAACAGACTGAATCACCCATACCATCCCCACGGTCGGTAAGTGACTCAGCTCCCCCGACCTCACCGGGCTCCCCCGCACTCCTAGAGGAACCCCCTTATGACCCTGACCCCCTGGCTGACACGGATATAAGGCGCCCTATCATGTCCTTACCCACCAAAGCGGACCTTGAGCGTTTTGCTGAAAGGGTGCAAAGAGCCTTTAAAGAGGACATTGCCCAACTCAAAGCGGACACGACGCACCTAGGAGGCAGATTGGAATCCTTAGAGCAAAAGTTCGAGGACGCCCTCCCTGTTATCTCCATGCTGCAGGACAAGTGCGCCATGCAAGACCGCTAGATCGAGACCTTGCTTTGTCAATTAGATGACACAGAGAACCGCAGTCGCCGAGCCAATATCAGGATCTGAGGCCTACCTGAAGCCACTGGTGCCAGGGACATTATCCCCACCTTGGAGGGGGTCTTTAAAGAAATATTGGGACTGCCTAACACTGCCACCATCAAAATTGACCGTGCACACAGGGCCCTAAAACCCCCTTCTCAGGATGTGAACAACCCCAGAGATGTAATCTGCAAACTACATAAGTACACTTTAAAAGATCGCATCATGCAGAAAATGAGGGGCAAACCCTATTTCGACTTTGACGGTGCACAACTAGCTTTCTACCAGGACATCTCTAGGCGCACCCTTATGCAGCGCAGAGCACTTTGCCCCCTCCTGACTGCTATTCAGGACGCAGGCCTGTCGTATCGGTGGGGATTCCCCTTTTCTCTCCAAGTCACCAAGGAAGGAAGAACCGTGACTCTCCACACCAAAGATGATCTCCCACATTTTCTGACCTCCCTAGACCTAGACCAAGTGGATTTTCCCGACTGGAGGAACCCCCCGGACCCCATACCTACAAATTTGCCTACATCACAGCCATGGCAACCCGCCAGACGACAGAACCACAGACGAACCCGTAGGCGTCACCACTCTGATTCTTCAAGGGATCAGGCCCCCACGGGAACCTGATGGATATCATCTCCTCTTGTGATGAGGAAGATCTAGCTCTGAGCACTTTTGAACAGAACTGCTGGGGAACCCATCAGACACAAAATGAGATGTTTTTCTCCAGGATATTTCCCCCTATACCCTTTTTTCCTTTTTTGTGCTAGGGGAATACCTGGTCCCCTGTGTTCCTCCATTCTCCTCCCCTTTCATTCCTACCCTGTTAGATGCAGTGGACGGAGACGGAGGCCTCCTCCCCTCCTCCGTCACGTACCCCCCGTAGGTTACCCTCCTTTTTATGGGTATAGACCCTTATTGGGATCTCAGGCTGTGGCCTGGATCTCCTCCCCTTCTAGGGGATGGGGTCCCGGACAAAACCCTTAGTTGTTTTACGAGACCAGATGGCCTAGGCCATACGACTCTGATGTTTTTTGATTGTACCTATCTCTTATGTGTTTTTTTTCTTCTCTCCCCTCTCCTTCCCCTCTGTTCTTCCCTTACCACTCCTCCTGCTCCAGGGTCAGCTTTGTCGTCTCGTCTGCACCGGGCGTGCCGCCAATCTGCAAATAAGGACCATCCTCACACCCCCCCCATGGCTACTCTACGGGTGAGTACATACAACGTTCGAGGTCTCTGCTCCCCACATAAACAAGGTAAGCTGTGGGGGAGCTGAAACGACTGAAAACCCAAGTGGTCTTCCTGCAAGAGACTCACTTTACGCCCAAGTCCCTACCCAAGCTGCCTACCCACCTTTTTTTATCAATGTTTTTTTAGCACTTCCCCAACACCTAAATCTAAAGGGACAGCCATAGGCATACATAAGACATGCCCCTTTCAACCCTCCGACCACAAGGTGGATCCCCTAGGCAGGTACGTGTTCCTTAAAGGTAATATTGCGGGCCAGATATACACGTTTACGACAATATACGCTCCTAATACCGATCAACTTACTTTCATAGACAACACTCTCGACCGCCTAGCAGATTTTAGGGAGGGCCTCCTGATCCTAGGAGGTGACTTTAACGTAAGCCCCCACCCACTAGAT